>JBBPTC010000074.1:0-13478 GCA_038093955.1 Boletus albobrunnescens
CCAAGCGCTATCATATTTGGTGTGCTCCTTCATCCTACACTCGTACTCGTATTACGACTCACCTTTTGATCTCTTTCCGATCTCTTAAGGTGGCCTCAATACCTTTTCTCGCGCCCTCGCCGCCTTGCTATTCCCTCCAGAGGGCGAGCGTTTGGTTTCTGTATGTCGCCTCGTCTCCTATTTCATTCTCGTCACTCAAAAATATCATATTAGCATCTACGCATCGTGGACAAGTTTTCAGTGTCCCCTCCCACAACGTGTGTGGGCCGTCCTCTACTTCCGACACCACACTTATCTTATTCACGTCTACATAGCTATCTTGGGTCACAATTCCCAAACGTTCTGTCTCAATCGGACGTCGAATATCGCCAGGTCAATCTCACTGTACCCAGTAAGTGTTCAACCGCCCGCGGATTGATACCCATCTCAAACACACCCAAGCCGCTGTCGCCTCTGCCTTTGATCCGCCGCCAGGAAAGCCCCCGTTTTCATATGTATTCGATCTCACCGGAGAGGTTAATCATGATCGCGGAGAAGTCGTATGTCGCGTTCTCCTTCGTCTGTCTACTATTGACTACATCGCATCCAAGATTGCCATCAAGTTGACATTCACAGTTGCCCGCATCATCGCGTTGGAGGCCGCGAGACGCAACGTACAAGCATACGTGCGCTTACAACAACCAGTGTACGAGTCTTTGGACAAGGGTATCCATGACGAGAGGGAAGATGTTAAACCCGTTAGACCACTCGATGTTTGGTGGCACGAAACGCTGCGTATGCTGGCATCTATTCAAGGGTAAGCGTTTAAGACCAGTCCAAAAAGCGTGCTGACGGTCATTAGGCTAAACCTTGTTATCTTGCGTTGTGGATTCGTGTATGGTCCGTACGTGGAATATGGCCTCTGTGAGAAATACTGCCCTTTTGGTTATATGATTCTGACGTGGCGATATAAAGATCCTCTAGTCATAACTGTCGCATCAGTATATGGGTATATGAAGAAACCGATGAAGACGATGTAAGTTTAGCGCCACTGTCGATATTCTCGAGACTGACAAGCAAGCCGAACAGATGGGGACCGGGAAAGGAGCCTGTACATACTGTACACGTCGAAGACGTAGCAGGTGCAATGTGGGCATGTGCGGTGTGGATGAACCAACAGGGTCACGAACAGGCTGTTACGTTGGCCGGAGAGAAGATACCCTTCCATAACGATAGGAGCAAAGCCAAGGAGGTGGACGGCATGATTTCGCCAGACGAACGGCCGATCGCTCCGCTGTTCAACTTGGTGGATGACTCGGAGACGACCTTGGCGAAAGGTGGTTCGATGATAACCGAGTACTTTGGAACGACATTTGAGTTTTATTCGAATTTCGAGACGACGATTGCAAAGGTGCAGTGCCACTCTTACATTGGTTATGTGCGTGTAGTCATGGTGATTCTTCATCAGCTCAAGCTAGAGGACTTGGTCGAGGAAATCAACGAGCATCACGTCGGGACATGGACGGAGATGCTCCAACAGTCGAACCCGCCGATCACACATTCGCCATTGACTGCGTACATGGACAAGTACGCGTTATCGAAACATAAACTTGCGTACAACAATGGGAAGATCAAAAGCATTGTCGGTTATCAGTTGAAGCGTCCGTTGTTCGATCGGGAGACGTTGAGAGAGGTTGTAGAAAAATGGAAGGAGGAAGGGACGTGGCCACGGTTAGACGGGAATTGATGGGGGTCTTGTTGCACGAACATCTACCGGCAAGGTTTTTTGTTTACGGGGTTTGGTTCTCTCGCTGCTGTTGCTGTCAAGTACTTGTCCTATGTTGCTACGTCTGCTGTACCGCTGATTAATGGTTGTCTAATCAACTCCTCTCACCTACACATACTCAAATGTCCCAGGACAATCCTTCCACTGCCATCGAGGAGCAGCAAACACTTCTCCAGTCAGAACACCCTCCACCAACCATGGCTTCAGACTTGTTAAAACCAGAAGGTCGCGAGGGCGACGCCTCTGCAAAAATTATCGTTTGGGTATGTTCAGCGCATCATCTCTAATCCCCGTCTTAATCCGGTTTTCCAGGCCGCATTTTCGGTGGGCTATATACTATTATTTACCCTTCCTGCCGTGTCTGACCAGCCATGACCTGCAGGTCTTTGTTCTGTCGACATGGGCCGTCGTTTTCAGCAACGACCCAGCCTCCCTCGGTTGGTTCAAGTTCCACCCCTTGTTCCAGAGCTTGGCTATCGGTTCCTTCACGTACGGTAAGCACCCCGCCCGACCACCTACTTTGCGTTTACCGATCTCGTTCTCCTCGCCAAGGCATTCTCACCCTTCAGCCCACCTCCCAGCCCCTCACCAAGGCTGCCGGTCTCCAAAGGCACCAGATCGCCACGATCTGCGTTGGCGTCCCCCTCATCCTCGCGGGCACGCTCGCCATCCTCCTTCACAAGGATAGTCACAATGCGACACATTTCACGACCTGGCACGGTGTAAGCGTCCGCCGTCCATCTAGAGCGATTTCTGTGCATTCATGCTTTGCACATCCAGACGTTTGGGATCTTTACCGTCGCGTGGATCGTCGTCCAGGCCCTGTTCGGGGGGTCGACCGTGTGGTTCGGCGGCGCTGCCTGGGGTGGTGGAACAAAGGCCAAGCTTTTTTGGAAGTACCACAGGTAACGAGAGATGTTTTGGAGTCGTCCTAGCCACACTCACGTGTCGTGCGGTTTTTCAGAGTGTCGGGGTACATCCTGTTCCTGGTCCTCTTACTAACGGCGCACCTTGGGGGCGGTTGGTCCTACTGGGTGACCAGCAACAGCGATTTGTTTGTGCGGTTGCTAGCCTACTCGATTGCGCCATTTATCATCCTCGCTGGCGTTTACTCGCGTATCCGGTGAGCGATCTAGGGTGAAGCAACTTCAAGGTTTATGCTAACCGCATGCACAACAGTCCGTCAAAGATGAAATTCTTCTAAGATGTCTCTGGTTATTCTCGTCATACAATCCAGTGTTTCGAGACATGTTGTACATATTGTCTGTGTGAGCTTACGGAGAATGCAATCGTTTTCTTGTCGCTCAACCAGAATTATGTTTCGAGTCCGCCGACGGCCCACGTTGGGGTACCGGGACCACTTCGCCCAAGAATCCCGGTAAGAACCGCTCCAGTCTCGCCTGCGTGGCAGTCCACATTGTGCGCTGCTGCTCGTTACGGTCGTCCTCAGCTCCAGGTGGCGGTACAAGGATACTCGCCGCGTTCATCACCAAGACTACATTCTTGAGTGACTCGGAAATTGCTTCATACTGCACATACTCTAGTCAACGCGAGTAGATGCAACACGCGGGCACGGGCACGTACCAATTGCTCGCTCTTCTCAGCGCTGATTAGACGGTCAAGCAAATCCAGGATTTCGATCCACAGAATCCGGATATCCGCGTTCCGATAGCTTTGGGCGACTTCGAAATGCATAAACGCCTTGCACAATAACGCTGACGCCCGCAGCCGCGTCTCTGACATGCCCCGCGGATCCACCAAATACACCTGAGGTTTCAAGAGCTCGTCCAAAATGGGAAAAATCACGCTGTTGAAAATTTCTTCGACTTGGCCATGGTCTGCTTCGTTATAGATGAGTTGAGGACCAAGTAAGAGCCGTTGCAGTTGGTTGATGGCAGTGTTTCGGACGAGTCGCGACGGATTCGTGCACTGTCTCGCTAAAGACGAGCACAGCGGTAGGCAATAGCACTGCCAAACTGTTTTTTGAGGATATAAATATTCAGTCTACACAGTTTGAGTTAACTGATTGGGTCACCTTGTCCGGGTTGCAACTTAGAAGACTCGGCGAACGGTGCAACAACTCTCTTCAGATCGAAAATGAAGTCGATGGACTTGCGGCCGCGATCTATAGGTGGCGAACTAATTCGGTGTGAGTAAGAGTCGACTGTCAAGGACAGTTGACTGACTCTGCACTGGGCTGCTGGGGGGTCCGACGAAGCCTTGGTGGTGACGACTGTATCGATGCTCCTGCAGCGGTAGCAATGTCGTCCAGGGTGGACAGGAGCCCCGCAAAGTTATCTGGCGTGACTTTTTGATCTGGTCCTTCGGAGGCGAAGCTCGCAACAAGGTTGAACGTGGATCGAGCTGCCTCGGGGTTTGAAATCGTGGAACGGAGCGTTGCAAAGATGACGTTCCATTCGGTCTGCGTGCTAGGTAGACGATTAGTAAGATCGATTCTAGCGCTCTGCCCGATTGGCTAAAATAGCACACCTAGAGGAGGGTTTGTGTTGCAAAATCAAGCTTAGACCGGCCACTACGTGCTCTGCAACAGAGTTGGCAACGGACGGCGGCAGGTTGGCGACCAAATCGAGCGATACATAGAGTTGATCGCGCAAAGCATCCTTCATTTTTAACACGTTGACATTAAACGTGGGTCAGGTATGCGAGGGCTCACCTTCTGCGCAAGGATCAACGCAAGACGCAAAAGCGCAACAACAGCTCGTTCAATGAGCAGCACGCTGTAGTGGGTCGACGCAGACAAGAGTGCCGATAAATGCTCGAAAATTACAGGCCTGAAGTGTACATAATTCAGTCGGATGGGATGTAGGTTAGTCACCACTTACCAAAGGTCCTCGATACACTGGGTCGTATGACATGCAATGCTGACCATCGTTTCCAGAAGGAAGATAGCAGCAGGATCGTACGGTAGGACATAAACTCCGTCACTTTGCGCTCCGTACGGGCTCGCGATATCGTCTGCTTCTTGCTTGAGCCTGGCGATAGTTCTTTCATGCGCGAGCGCTTCAAGAGCTCTAATGGCGGCGACTAGGGCCACCGAATCTAATTGCCTAAACAACAATCAAAGGTTTGCGTTATCCTCCCCGTTACGAGCTCACATAATCTGTGCGTAGAGTTCGTCCAGGCGACATGACGCTATGCAGTCAATAGTGCATAACGTGCTCTCTACCTCTTGGTCGGTGGCTTCGGGTACGAGGTTGTCGGAGCTTGTGCTATAAGGGGTCATGAGGTAGGATGACAGGGCAGAAAGCAAACCACCATCATTTCTTGGAGCTGGTCTTGATGGTTGAGCGCCACGCAGTGGTATCATTGTAACACCACCTAGGAAATCCTCCATCTGCAGCATCCTTGTCGGTAACAAAGAGTGCATGAACAAGTTCTCGAACATCTCGAAAATCTACATAGGGGGTAGTGTTCAAAGTGATTATGACAATGACAAATACTCTCACTTGTGTCCAACCTTCACGGAGAGCATTGCCATTACCATTGACGATATTGAACAGGACCACTGCAGCCAGCTGCCCTTTGAAGTTTGTTCCAAATTTGACAGACAGTGAAGAAACGGTCACAGATTGTCCTTCAACTTCAACGACCGGGTAGTTGGGGACATGAGCAGGAAGGTTTTCTGACAAAAGGCTGGTGGCCTGCGAAAGTGAGACTACCACAAAGTCAAATACGTCCGGAAGATTGAAGTGTCCCGCCAGTGTAGCACATTGTCGGAATCCTGAAATTGCTCGCTGGATCACATATTCGTCATCAAATGTGATGAAGGCATGAGCGATGGCAGATATGACCGGTTTCCAGACGGTCCTGAACATGTCGAAATCAAAGAGAGCTGAATTGCACATCATAAAGCGCCCTGCGAATTTTGTTATGTTAAGGGCACTTTTAATGGTCTTTCTACGGACCTGATTGCCGCGAGCGGGTCAGCAATTCCTTCCATGCATATTCGAACCCTAGCTGGCCAGTATGCTCCTCTGGCATAATTATTTCACGTTTGCGTATTGAGTCATAAATATGTTGCTAGAGAAGTTAGCCGGAGAAATCGCGAATCGAGATCGTCCATACTAGGAAGTCGGGTGAAAAGTCTTCTCCACCGTTCTGTCCTCTCAGATTCCGTTGGTAATCCTCTATTGTCATCCGTTTCTAGCAGGTTATGAGTTACAGAAGAAGGGTATCGAAAGGTTGCACTTGCCCGAATCTGAGGGTTGTGGAGATCAGTGTTGAGCAAAATGATTGAATATGCCAGCACATAAACAGCATCCTGGGTTTTGATGTCGGCTAAGAATGAGGAGCAAAGCTGATAATAGGAATGAAATTACACCAGGCACGCCCACTTGCCTGGTTTTGAAGCAAAATAGACCGATGCAAATGTTTCAGCAATGCGATCGATCTGTTGAGCCTCCCCGGGAAGTCTGAGGGTTTCGAGCATCTCCCGCATGGCATCCACCATGGGTTTCTGACAATGTAATGTAAGTTATGAAACATCTGAGAAAAAAAAAATCCACGTCTTTGAAATCAAACAAGTACATGAACTCTCTCAGTAGTTCCAAATTGTCTGGTTTGGACAGATAATCCCCAAGCAAACGTTTTTCTAGGCGAGTGGAGCTTTTAAGGAATTTCGCCAGACTCTTTGCCCGTGTTACTCCTGGAGAGAGATCTGAGTATATGAGTTTGTTCTCCTCCAGGAAAGCGAGCCCAAGCTTAGGCTTTGAGTTGAATCGGGCTGCCCCTGTCAAAACAAGTTTCTTCCTGGACTTGTTCTGGAGGAGTTGCTCCGGTGACTCAAAGCCCTATAGAATAGCTTCAGGATACATTCCGATAGACGCCAGTGAGACGTACTGGCTTCCAAACGTCGCTTTCCTGTACCCTAAATGAGTATGTATAATAGAATTCAATAGACACCTACCCCTCGCGCTCGTACTGCCATGTCATTCACGAAGGCCAGTAACATATCTAAACAAAGGTACTGCGAATGCAATTGTTGCACCTCCGAAGCAGGCGAGTA
Organism: Boletus albobrunnescens; assembly: GCA_038093955.1. NCBI lineage: Eukaryota > Fungi > Basidiomycota > Agaricomycetes > Boletales > Boletaceae > Boletus > Boletus albobrunnescens. The sequence goes on from JBBPTC010000074.1 coordinate 6,792, forward strand.
TTGCCAAGGGTACAGCCCCTACAAGCGAGCATGAATCGATGAAGGGGCGATGATAGATGCAAACTAACCTTTGTCAAGAACTCAATGAGTCGTTCAAAAAGATTCTCGCAATTGATGTCACAATCATAGTTCGTGTAAAGATCGACCATAAAACTTGGATGCCGGGATATTTGACTCATTGTCTCCAACATCAAGTCGCGGGTGTCACCACGGGCGGGCTGTACGGGAGGACGGGAAGGAACAGGGCTACCTTTGTCTAACTCGAGCTCCGTGTCAACTGGCTCAAGGGTCGGAGTCGAGGAAGCGGAAGTACCAGGACGTGGTGAGCTTGTTGGTCGCCTATTCGTCGTATTGGATCTCAGAAGAGGGGGAGTCGCCAGGCGATCAATACTGAATGCCAGAAAAAGCTCCTGCTGTAACTTGAGGTGTGGGCGCATGGTCTCGAACAGCGAAGAGATTGTTCGCAGGGCACCCTGCAATATAGCGGGATTGTCTGAACGCGCGAGCTGGAAGAGGTATTTACATCCGTGATCTAGAATCAGGACCAGGAGGGAAGGGTAATCTCCAATTCTGGTCCCGCAAGTTTCGATAGTACTGTTCAAGATAGAAAGCGCAGTCGACCGTGTCGAATCTGTGTGCACTTGGTCATTTGGATCCAGAATATTGACGAGCACTCGAAGGAGTTCTAGAAGGGCGGGAAGCCCATCTGCAATGGATTACACATGAGAAGGATTCAATGAGTACTTGTTTAAAACCCACAAGGTCTGGGTACAACAACAGATGGGACACTCCCTTCTGGGGTTCTGTCCGGTGTATTGCTTGCATTGAGGGTGGATTCCTGAGTCACAGTCTCCGTCCCTTCCCCGTGTGCACCCGGAGAAACTGCGCCGTCGATAACCTGTGAAGTTGCAATGGTCGGTACCGACAGGCTAAGCTCGCCATGTTGAGACTCGTCCTCATGAACTCGAAGTTTCGCTTCCTCCACTGCAGGGTCAAATTCGTATATTCGCCCAAATATTGTTCGCGCGATTGAAAGCATCGTTGATTCAGCAGACCGCCGCAGGACCTCTTTGTTGAATTGATCAGGGATGCTAAATGATGAAAGTTGATACCACAGACCACTTAACCTCATCTGACAACACGTCGTCAACACCGTTTCCAGCATCTCACAGATCTCCACGTCGCCGAGGAACTTCCCTACGCTACTGCCAACCATGCAGTCGTGGATTACTGTCATGATTTTGAGCAGTACGACCTCGTCCCCTGACGAATCACTCGCTTCGAATTTACAGCGTGACACCGCACTGCTCAGTTCCACCAATGCAATTTCCAGTTCGACGGAATTGGCTGAAATCAATCCGCATACAAAGAAGCTGTGAAGGGCGGAAAGCGCCGCAGATGTAATGGGACCAGTTGATATTGGGGAACGAATGAGAGCGAAAAAGGGGCCGAGAAGCATAGGCAGAGGTATACTCTGGATATCTGGGACATCATGAGACATGAATTTCAAGCATAAGTCAAACCGACCTTCAGCACCACGAACGGTACGCTTGAGTTCCTGGAAGCCGGCCATAAGATCCGCCTCTGGCGAAACTCTCCCGGAACGCCGGTTATTGTCTCCAGGGCTTGCCCTCCGAAGACCGAGGTCCCTGGCCAATGCGGAGTCTCGAGCGTGGAGCGTATGAGCAGCAGTGGCCCAGCGCGAGTTCTTTCGCATGACCGACGTCACGGCAAGTGTCTCCGAGAGAAGAACATGCTTCTGAGCTATTCGCGGTGTGGATTCGAGATATGAAGAGTTCATAACGGGGCACCGAACTGTTTAGGACTGTACGTGTAATGGACGCGTCGTTTGTTTGTTTTAGAAGCCTTTGACAAACAACCTCAGTTGGTTCTCAAAACGAAATATCACGCAGTGCGTATGTAACTCGTATTTTGTGATAATTAATACAGTGGATGGATCTTATATTTACTGCCCTGAAGGCTGACCAGCGTCTGCCCGCGTTGCCATCGCTGCCTGTCCAGCAGCGGTTGCTGCCAGCCGAGTGCGCTTTCGTTCGGCCTCTTCGATACCATGAGCCTGATTTCAAAAACGTGCTGATGATTGACCCACCAGCCTCCTTCTCTCGCTCGATCTCGCCTACTATCGCTTCAATTTCTGAGAGCCCCAAATTCTGAAAATCCGACTCAACCTGAGGAACACTCGAGAATTCGGGGATAGGCTCACGGTGATCTTTCCATAGCTTTCCATCACACTGATCTCGATATTCTTTGCTCCTGTTTGCACAACCTCGAGGAGACTCTTAACAGTCAACTTGATGCTTTCTTCGCGTCCCATATCATCTTTGTGATTCTTCTCCAAGAATTCACGAACTGTTTTGGATGAACGACCAATAGCGTTTGCCTGCAAAAAGTCTTTGGGAGACTATTATAGGAGGATTCGAAGACTGTCGCCAACCTTCCATGCGCTGTAAATACCACTGGGTTCTGTTTGATACAGTCTTGGTCTGGCGTCGTGAGGGTCGAAGCCGACAATCAGTGTTGAGATACCAAAGGGACGGACACCACCCGATTGCGTGTATTTCTGACCAAATACAAGGAATGTAGGGTCTGCCAGGATCCATGAAAGCATGCTTACCTGTTGAATACCTGCGATGTGTCTTGTGATATATTCCACCGTCACTGGGTCTTCTACCGTCAGCCGATGGCTCTGACATTCTATTCGCGCCTTGTCGATGAGGACGCGACCATCTGCAGTCAGACCTTTGGGGGGTGTGAGTGCGAAGCGATCGATCGGAGGCTGAATGCGATACCAGCAAATGCCAAGCAAATGTGATCATCAAGCATAACGACCTTGCGGACTGTACGAGGGTCCTGAAGCTGCAGCATAGATTTCTTCTCAACGCCCAATACAACGACATCTTTGCCTCGTACGCCGACCTGATGGTACGAGTAAGACAAGACGGAGTGCAATTGCGCGAGATAGTTACCGCACATGTCCCCTTTCGAACGGCTTCGAGCGCATACTCGACCTAGATATAAGATGAGACCTCTGTATCACAGGTGACGCGTCAGACACTACCTGGAACAAGTGGCCGTCGGGAGAGAAGACGGTGAGTGCTACGATGGGAAATCAGGCGTGTTTCATGGAGCGGACGAGTGCTACTCACCGCGATCGTAGGACCTAGACATGGTTTTGTGTGTAGTATGGACGCGCGTCCCGAAGCTGGCGTAGTGGGTTGCTTATGTAATCACTCTTCATCAGCACCGCCACTGCCGTATATCACTCCGACACTGACACATGTCAGACGACGATATAGAACTAGTGGAGAACCATTTCGTAGATCCAAGGTAGTCTATCTATCCTGACTCCATATTCTCTCTGACACGTCCCTAGCATTTCCGGAAACGACGATATCTGCCAACTCTGCTCCTCCAACCTACATGGTCTGAGCGCTGCCGAGCGACACGACCATTACTACGGTAAACACAACTCTGGTGTGCACCTCAGTGGACTTTTGAGTGGTTTCGTCCATAACGCGTCCGTAGGCTCACGGACCACCAGACGAGGAAGACCAAAACCTACCCCCGTAGGTACTTCTCAACGAAAGACGACGCCGATGAAGTTCAGGAAGAACACGGAACATACCAAGTCAGAGGATGTATTTTGGTATCCTGCACAAGCCGAAGCGCCTCCCGACAACTACACACCTGGTAAGCCGTCTTGTGAGGTAGGGATCAACCTGAAGAGATCATGCTTGTTTAGGAGTACTCTCGATTTTGAAAGAGGCACTGAAACAATCACATAGGAAAGGTGCCACTCAACGTGCTGTTTTATGCTATGAGCGGACACCTCATATTTTCCGTGAATTGTTCGACTCGAACTGGGGTTGCGGGCACGTGGGCTCATCTGGCTTTGGAAACACGAGGTCTGGGCTGATTAGTTTGACCGCTGTGTCTTCAGATATCGCAACTTTTTGATGTTATGCGCCGCTCTCATGGATCAGCTATCACAGACGATCTACTTTCCCCACCTCGACGACCCGTTACCCCCTAGCGTACGCAACTTACAACGCTGGTTAGAAGACGCCTGGAAACGCGGTAAAACAAGTTTATACGAGTTGATTATTTGGCGCTGATACATTGGCAGGCTATGATGAGATTGGTGCTAGTCAATTCGAGCATAAATTAGTAGACACCAAGAAGAAACTTGGGACTGGAGGTAGCTCTGAATGAGTATAGAGCGTCAGTACCTAATACAGACCACCAGACCTCTACGTTGCCTTCACATCTCGCAAAATTCCGTAAGGTTTTTGATGGCTTATGGCTGGCACAGAACAACTGAGTGGAAACGTAATAAAGCTGCATCCTTGTGGATTTTAACCTCAAGAATTCCCCAAAAGGTTTCCCGTCTCATTTTGCGGAGACAAACCCCTCATCCCCCCTCACAGGATTTGATGCACTGACAGATTGGGTTGTCAATTACTTCACAGAAAAGCCCGAAGGAGATGTCAACAAGATACTCCGCACCGCGTCGCCGGTTGTAGCCACCGATAGAATGCCTGTTATATTGCAATACGAAGGTCATTCCGTGACAATCGTGGGCTATGAGCTTGCGAAAAACGGAAAAATTAACCTCCTCGTGTTCGATCCTTCAAAGTAACTTTTCTACGTGTTATGGAATACTGAGAGCTGATATAACCAAATAGACAGCTCGGGAAAAACATTCGCCAGGCTGCTCCCAGTGCGTCAACCGGCGAGGGCTGGGCGTCGTCGTCGCCCGTCTCGCTGGGTAAAAGTAAGCGCCGTGACCGATCCGAGTCCCCTACTTCCAAGAAGCGATCACGTACGAACCAAGATCCCGATGATGGAATAGTTAGCATACCCGACTCAGAGGACGAAAACACAGAAACCACACGTCGAGCAGTGGCCCCCAAGTCGACTCCCGATCCAGACACGGTCATCAAAGCATTCAGCTTGAAGACGACGGCCAAGTTAGTCCACCTTCTCCCACGTGACCTTTCTGTTTCACCTGGGTGTTGTTTTCAGGAAGAAGGACCAGTACCAACTTCTTTACTTTACCATGGGTGATCCACTCTCTGACGAGGAGCAGGACGATCGCAAAGTTGTTTTCAGTGTCACCGGGTGTTAATTCAATCTCACTGTATATCCTCGGAGCTCTCCAGCAGTCGTTCGCAAAGGGAGACAATACGCATTGCATTGTTGACCACCATAAATCGAAGCCTATATTATCATGTGGAAGCTGCGATACTCTGCGGCCCAGGTGTATTATCACATTGGGAAACTCCTGAGGGCGGAGGTAAAAATAATGCAGTGACCGCTGATCTTACAGCCCTATCCCATGCTTCTTGTACACGGTATCCTCCTGCCCTCATGATGCCCTCTCGGTCCTCTCGTACTGCTTCGCTGTAGATGTCATTGTAGTTGTCCCGCAGGTTATACATATCCTCGTACGTATACCAATCGTCCTGGAGAGGGACATGTGGCACGTCGGGAACGGTGGTACTCTGCGCAGCGCGTGAGCGCAGCAGTTGCGCACTGCTCTTGGCCAAGGTAGTGGCAGCAGTCCGAGCAGACAACCGCTTGCTTGCCTCTGCGCGGGATTTTGCAATGACCTTGGCAGCATCTTTGGTACTCGTCTCCAATCGATTGATAATTTCTCGTCGGTCTTTTTCCTTCTCCTTGCGCTCAAATTCTTCTTCCTTGCGAGCCTCGAGTGCGCGCTGTTCTCTTTCTAGACGATCTTGTTCTTCTTGGTCTTTTAGAGCCTGGGCGTACTGTTCGTCTCGTCGCAAGTTGAGTTCAATTAATGGTGCGTTCTCTTTGCGATATCTCTCTATCCTGGCCTCAGTCTCCCCAATATCGATATCATTGATGAGATTGAATGCTGGATTCAAGTTGAACAATACTGTTCTACTAAAACTTGATACACGAACTTATATCCTCGACTTCCTCGAGGTAGTCATTGTAAGAACGAGGGTCTGGGAAGTCTTCGCGGCGCTTGTTAAAACTAGAAGAGACAGCATCGCGACGGGCGCAAACTAGGAAATGAATGAACTTGCTCTTTCGCTATACGCCTCCGTATTGCAACTTCCTTTTCGACTGTGAGGTCCTCGAATGTTTGCGGGGTAAATGCGAGCTTCCGGAGGATCTTTTGACATATCGGACATGGGGCGGGTCCAAGCGTAAACAATCGATCGATGCACGATTCACACCTGAATAAGCATAGAGTTGAGCTGTGAAAACTACCTGCGCGTGGTACAGGTTACATTTTGTGATAACACGCGCTCACGAGCAATCGCAACTTTGGGTTGAGATATCGATCGGACTTGCATACGGGACATTGATCGTCCATGGACTGCCATGGCTCCCGTCTGATGAAACAGAAAGAGGCACGGCATGAGCGTAGGACTTACGAAATACTCAGTCGTTCTGCCGGAAGCATCCTTGACACCAACGAATGCTGTCAAGGAGGTACTCTGGACCTGGGGGGTATTGGACCGGGAATGAAAATTATTTGTCGCGGTGGTGCCCCCCTTTCGTACGGTAGTGCCTTTGAGCCAGCCTCCAGCGTTGGTCGAGCGGGACATGGTAGTAAATGGTCAAGTGAAGAGTAGCTTATATAAACTCGTCGTAAGCTTTAGAGCTCGGGCATGATCCAGGTACTGT
>JBBPTC010000074.1:29346-46026 GCA_038093955.1 Boletus albobrunnescens
CGCGGGTTTGACCCAAACAAGAGTTTGATCTTGTACACAATGCACTCTTCACTGATCCCGATGACCAAAGTGCGTGGATATATCATAGGTGGCTAATAGGAACAGGTGTGTACATGTATCATAGTCTCACTCCGCATCCACAATGAATTTATAGGGGAGAACAAAGAGCAGCTTCAGCAGGAGATGGCTATAATCAAGGACTTGTTAAGCGAGCAGCCGGATAGCAAGTGTAAGTCCACGTCTCGGTCTCGATTCAGTGCCACTCAAACACGCGCCAGGGTGCATGGACTCGTTGGTGTACTACAACCGATTGTTGCTCAAGAACTATTGTCCCGACTCTGAGGACATCAGGCAAGAATGTCTCGACTTTCTCCAGCAGCTAGAGCAGATAGATGCCCCACGGAAATCAAGATATCAAGAAATAGGTGAGTGCTCGTGGGATACACTGGGGCGACGTTCACACCGACAGGAACAGCCCAACAAATTAGAGACCAATGAGTTTCTCAATGATGTATCACAATAATAATACAACATCTTTTGCGGTGTGGTGTCACGTGCCCACGTTCATTGTATCATTGAGCGTTACGGGCCTTGGTCGGCGCTCACCAATGCCCTCCACACTTATACCCGCAACTGTGGTGTCTACTCAGCATCTGCAGAGGGCACGAACGAGCAAGACCTACGTGGAGTCTACCACAGTGCTCGTTGACGAGGTTAGCAGTAACGTGGAAGCAAGACGGCTACAAAGCGAGCGACGTGCACTACGACAAGGAGTGTATGTCGTTCTGTGTCGGTTTCGATGAGAATGGGTTATATGCAACATCCAGAGCTAGCCGGTGATAGCTACCATGCACACACTTTATGGATGGGTGAGCTTCGCAGCGCATGTACCTCTCTGGGGGGACGAAGCGATTCAAACATTTCGAGGGACGTGGCAGGCGACTGTTCATCCCAGTATTAATACCCGTCTTGGTTCGGGTGACGCCGCCCCAATCAAGCATATATCACGAGAGATCGGGTCTCCGCACTGAAGAGCCGCGCGGGGTCGGGAGGTAATTTAGGGTCTGATTCCCAAGAAGTATAGCCATGACCCGTTCGTTGTCCGATGAGAGTTCCGCGGTCGATGCGGCAGTCATGTCGCGTTCTTGTTCTCGAAAATAAATGGGGCTGGGATTCCTAGGGGCTGCATGCTTCCACTCTACTGGCGCTCAGTGCTAGAAACGCTGGTGTCAGCCCACGTCTGGGAGCATGTCCTGTATCCATCCGAGCACAGCGCACAAGACCTAGAGTGACCAAATGGATTGCAACACAGAATGATACCAACTACATGTAATGACCCACCGTTTAGGACTGAAAGAGAGGAAACAAAATAGAGCAACAAGGCATGTCAACACATCAAAAGCGAAAAATTCGTATCGGGTGCGTCACAAGTGGCATGAACGGGGGGCGTGGAGGATTTGAGTTGGTAAAAAAAGAGATAAACATTGCCGTTTCTGTTTGACTGTTTTTTTTCTTCCTTGCGCGATCATTTTTCGAAAACAATGTGGATACGGAGAGGAAATGATTTAGACTTGTTTCCGAGCGAGAATATCTTGTATTTCCGTAATGGTTCTGGCCGAATCCAACAGCTGAGGTCCACCAGGGAGAATTGCCAGACGTTGTTTCGTGGTGTTCAACATGGCCTTAACATTAGGGACGACCCGCGCAATGTAAGGGGAGATGAGAGGTTCCTGAAAGACAGCGCCTTCAGACGCCACGTTGGAATGACAAGTGGTCAAGCAACATACATTGATGTTCAAAACGGTGGCCGCCCTCTGAAGCCACCACAGCGCAGACTTGAAAGCTTCATCAACAGGCGGTGTCTCTCCTACAATGCCAGCAAGCTAGGAACAGACATATGAGACATTGCACGAATAGTCACAAACCAATGATACGGACCCGGTGCAATAATGTAAGAATAACAGCCTGAGACAGCGGCCCAGGTCCATTTAGAGGCATGACAATCTCTGGGTTTGATCGTGCCAATAGCTCTCGGAGCTGCTTGGGGTCTTGGGTGCCGAGCACCGCCAGGTAAGTGTCGTCCCACTCTTCAGACTGAGCCTGGGGGGAACGCCGGGAAGCCGGAGGCGGTGGAGGCGGGGGCGGAGCAATAGGGTGCGAGGCCTGAGGGGCAGCGATGTTTGGAGAGGAATACCACGTGCCATGAATTGGTGGGACCTGCGTCTGCTGCGTAAAGCCGCTGAGGGGCTGGGAGGTGTAAGCCGCCTGCGTGGAAGATGGCAGGTTCGGTTGGCGGTGGTGAGATTGAGGAGGCATCGAGGAAATGCTGGACACTGGAGAGGTGTTGCTCGGCAACCGATTCGTCGCATTCATGGTGAGGAATTTGACCTGATCAGACAAAACTCTGACAGAGTGTTCGAGGTCCCTTATGAGCGACTATGAAAGGCGTGAGCAGTCATGCCCGATATTGGGAAAGAAACACGAACCTCCTGGCTACGGGCCGCCTCCGTTTGCCAAGTCATTGAATCCTTCTTCACGTTCAGGATCTCTGTCCTCATCTCACGTAGAATGTCTTGATGCATGGCCGAGGTCTGCTGAGAGTAGGCTGGCACAAATGTCTTTGAAACTGTGTCCTTGACATATCTCTCTATGAGAGGGTTCAGGTTCGTCGAGAGAATGCTTGCAAAGTGGTTCGAGACGTCAGGTCTGAGCAACAGCTTCTCGATCTCCACGGGAAGGTTCTGGCGATCAGAATGGTTAGTTCAGGCTCTGCACAGCGCCAAGCCACTCACGTTTTGTATATACTCCGTCAGACCTCGCCCAACGTGCTCGTTGAGGGCAGACCGGACCTCGCTTCGCGTGATATGCTCCAGGGCAGGAAGGACCGAGTTCTGGACCTCAGCCTTGACAGCCATCTCGACCACGCGCGTGGTATTCCTTGTGAGCTCCGTCGAGATCAACTTGAGAATCTTCTCCTGCCGATTAATGTCCTCCGCTTGCTCTTGTGCCCGGGCCTCGTCGAACCGTTGTTCTGATAAGCACACGACGCATCACGACCCGTTCGTCAATATGACCGCAATATCACTTACGCTGCTTGTCCATTTCCTTTGTGATCAACCGCCCTATGCGCGTGTGGAGGTTTTCCTCGCTCTTTCTGATCTCCTTGGCGACGAGCTGAGCGACACCAGAGTCACTAATGGAACCCAAGTCGACCTTGGCTCCCTTATCCCTGTCTCTGATGTCCTCTCTGTCTCTGAAAGCGACGTTCTTTCCTTTGGCGCCTTTTCCTTTCGCCTCGGAAGCACGTGCCTCCTCACGAGCCAACTCCGACTCAATTTCTTCGGAAGGCGGTGTCCGCAGTCTACCGGGAGGGACCACAGAAGAAACTTGATGCGGGGCTGGTGCGGACCCAGGTACTTGGGGTACCTGGCGAGCAGGTTTGACGTCCAGTGGTGCAGCCGTCGCAACCTGAGGTTGCGTATAGGAAGGGAATTTAGCAACGGCGCTCACGAGCGCACTCTCGTACCATTCTTTGCGCACAAGAACTTGATCGACGCCGGTCGAGTGGACGGAAAAGGCAACAAGGGCAAGTTCGCCTGGGGGGACTTTCGCGGCAACACAGGCAGCATGGGCCTCGTCGCCAGTAGGATCAGCATCCGCGGAGAGGATGACGAAGTGAATGGTAGGCTTGGGTCCAGAGAATTCGACGACCTGTTCAAAGAAGCCACCGCGTACGAGTTCACCGGATGGCGACGCCGACACATCGAACCCAATCTTCAACGCAATCAAGCTATCTCTGCGGTTATTGGCAACCCACAAGGTCTGAATCCTCGAGTCGTAGTTGACGTGGCCGAACATGTCTGGGTCCTCCTTGGTACCATTGACAAATCTAAAGGTGGAGAGAACGTTCTTCGTAATGACGGAGAGCAGCTGGAACACGGTGCCGTTCTTGCGGCCGATGACAATGCCATCGTCAATAAAGGTCAAGGAAGACGGTAGATCGTCTCCACGGATGCGGTGTGACCAGAATGGACTCTTATCATGAACGTTCCACAAAGTCAGAGTCGAATCCTCAGAAATGGTCGCCAGCGCAAAGTGTGGGACATCAAAATCAAACGCAACCAGGCGCTACGAGAGTGTGTCAGTAAAGGAGGCGAGCAGGAGAAATTTACACTTTACAGAAGGAATAGAGAATACTTGAGAAATGCGGTCGAGTCCGACTTGCGGCTGAGGTTCGCCCCTGAATATACGCGCAGCGTCTGCCAAGTCCAATAAATACATCTTTGTTTCGGAAGCAACCGCCAGGGTGTCGGCTTGTTTAGGATGCCATTTAACCGAGTGCAAAGGATCAGCGTCCGCGCTCGGTACGATACACAGCAAGATGTGTCCACTAGACACGAAAATTGAGGCCGAATGAACCCCGAAGGATACATGGACACGTACGGGACATCGTCCGTGATGACTTCGGGTAATTCCCATACAACGAAACCACCGTCGGAAGTCACGCCTGCGAGTCTGTTGCCGTAAACGGCCATGTCGATGACCTGGGTTGCTGGGGCAAAGACGGTTGGTAACTGCAGCAGGGTGCGATCACCACTGGAACGTGAAATGACACGGACACGACCCCTCGTCATGGCGTAAGCGATCCAATGTGTCGCGCCGATAGTAGTTCCGGGCAAGAAGACGGGGTCCTGTTTGACGAGAGCGATGGCAGTCGACTTGACTGCATCCCTGGGCGCCTGTATTTCGTCGAGAGGCTGAGAGACATCAAAAACGATGGTCTGCGGCTGGGGACTGGACGACATCGAGTCTAAAAGCAACGAGGAAAGCAAGAGGGCGCACCTGGGGCTCGATTGAGACTTGGCCTTGTTAACGGGCTTGGCGCGACCGTCGTTCTTCCAATTCGAGCGAGGACCCGGTGAGCCCTCCTTGTCGCGCCTGACAGGGATGGGTTGTGGAGACTCGGCGGATCTACCCTGCGGACGGGGAGGCTGCTGGTGGACGGGGAGTTTGGGAGGCGATGCGCGGGGGGAAGAGACTAGGGAGGGCTTTGGCGGAAGAGGAGGCGGGGGCATGGGACGCGACTGTTGTTGGGACTGTTGAGCTGGCTCCACCTGGGAATACTCTTCTGTAGTGCTGTATGGGTCGTATGAAGGGGAAGGTGGCTGAGCAGGATAGGGCGCCTGGCCGCGGGTGAGTTGCTCGATGAGGTTTTCGACCGATTTTCGCTTTGGATCGTTGAGCGAAGCCAACGTCCAGGAATCTTCGCTGGCGCTGGAAGTGGTAACAGGCGCAGCGGGAGCGGGCTTCTTCTTTACGGTGTTTCCGTTTGACGCGAGGGCATCGAAAGGGGAGATGAAGTCGAACATGGACTTGCGCGGGGACGGGGGCTGCTGTTGCTGAGGCTGCGAGACGGGAACGGGCTGAGGTGGCGGGGGGAGTTCCCTCGGGGGTTCCTGGGGGACATAGGTGTCCGAAGGGTGGTAGGGCTCCGTTGGGGGTTGCTGGAGGGGGGCTGAGGTGGGCTGAGGGTGGGCGGGCAAGGAGACGGGTTGTGGGTCCGGGTAGTTTGATCTGGGAGCGGTGCTGTCCCAATGGTCAGTAAAGAAAGTATCGATGTAGTCCCAGGACGACATGGGGGGGAGACGAAAGAGACGGGGGGTGGGTAGAAAAGGACGAGAGGTGAACCTCGTGTGTGGGGCGAGGCACGTCACGATAATCTGCGCGGAGGACTCACCCTGCCATGAGCTGCTCGAGGAGGATCTTGCCCTGCGTTTCGCTGGAGTTGGAGGGGGACTGGCCGGAGCGTTGGGAGGATGCGGGCGGGGATGGGATTTGTTGCTGTTGCTGCTGTTGTTGTGGTTGCTGCTGCTGCTGCTGCTGGTGCTGCTGGTGCGAGGACATGGAGGGGGCAGCGGTGTAGAGGAGGGAGAGAAGGGCGCTCTGTCTGTCTGCGGCGGAGGAGTGCTGTGGGTCGGATGGTGGCATTGCGGGCGTTGTGGGGGCGGAGTGTCCAGGAGTGGGTGATCTGTCCATCGCCGTCAGGAGGGGGGAGGGGGGAGAGAGAGAACTGAATTTTTTTAATTTTTTAATTTTTTTTTTTCACCTCGTTGATCACACGAGGCGATTTGCACAGCCACTACCGCTGTATCTTACCAATGTCATCCAAGGGCTGGCTCAACCTCGAATCCGCTGGTAGTCTCGTCCCCGACACCCAGTTCTTCGAGGGCGACTCTGCATTCAACTTTCTCGGTCTCACTCGCACTCAGAGACTCTATGGCTTTGTCGGCTGGTTAGCACCTCGTCTCTCTCACCTCCCCCTCGCTGACCCCATCCCTCCCTAGCCTTATCGTTGGCTTCGTTCTCAGCCTGCTCGGCAGCATCCTGCTGTTTTTAGGGCAGCTCGGCAGCTTCGCAGGTATGTCACATGCGTCCTCGTTCTCCCTCTTATCTCGCAAACCCTTGCCAGTCCTGTACACCATCGGCATCATCGTCTCCCTCGCCGGGACGGGCTTTCTCATCGGGGTAAGTGAGATTATCGTCATCCAGGTACTCCATCCTGACGACATCAAATACAGTTTGCAAGCCAAATCAAACTGGTAATGCCGTACCTTTCTCCACCCCATTCCCCCTCGTCTCACTCTCCCCGCTTCAAAGATGTTCAAACCCGTCCGCGTCCTCGCTACCATCGTCTTTCTCGCATCCATAGCTCTCGTCTTTGTCGGTGCCTTTGTCATCAGGAGCGAGGCAAGTCTCCCTGTCCATATCTCGCTCCTTCCTACGCCGCTCACCTCCCAACCTCATCTCCTCAGGTCCTTTGCATCGGTAAGTCCTGCTCAGCACCCCTGCTCTCCCTCCTCACGCCTCTTCCGCAGTATTCGTCATCATCGAATACCTCGCATACACTTGGTATTGTCTATCTTACATCCCTTATGCTCGCTCCGCAGTGTTGAGGGTCATAGGAATGGGCTAAACTCTGACACTTTAACTGCACCGACGATGGTTACGGACGCCCTTGCTACTGCTCGTCGTCTTCTTAATGGGTACCGCCATGCATGTTGTATTTGCCTCCCTCGATAGATGTCTACAATCGTCTGACATGCACCATCATCCGTAAGCGAGACAGCCCATCTTGTTTATTCGTCTCACCCCCTGAACGAATTCTTCATCTCACGCAATCTCTCCATGATCGCAAACTCGCCCGTGGCCTCCGTAGCGTTCCTGCAGTGCAAATGCTCACGTCACCTAGCCAACCATGCGACTGCGACTCACTTGACCGTCTCGCTATCCAACCTAATAAACACGTTCCATTCCTTTTCATCCCCAATGGTAGACAGGCCCGTCGTAATCTCGTTCTCCTCGACAAGTTTGGCAAGTCGTGCTATTCCTGGGTTAGTACCATCAATCGATTTCCCAAAGGCGACGTTCCCGGCAGTGTACTCGTGCCCATTGTACACCACCGTCTCGTTGGGCAACGTTCCCAAGTACGAGAGCGCCGCATGCATCTGTTTGCTGTCCCCCTCAAAGAAGCGGCCACAACCACCTCGTGTGTGTCAGGTCATGCACAGCACCGAACGGACGGTCATTTAGACTTTACCTTGGAAAAGCGTGTCGCCCGTGAAGACGCCGCCCACCTGGGACTTGTCAGACGAGTCAGTGATATAGTAGCAGATGGAGTCCTGTGTGTGGCACGGCGTTGCTAGACATCTGTCCAACGATCAGCGCTAGCACTCACTTGGCAGTGACCGACCGAACGACAACATACCTGACGTGAACATGGTCTCCAATCATAAACTCGTCCTTGTCCTTGACTACCTTGGACACTGCAAGTACGTTGGTGCTCCCACCGTAGATGGGTACGCCGGGGTATTTGGCAGCCTAGAAAGCAACCATGACCGTATAGACAGACGAACGGTGGACGGAGCAACTGACAAAAATCTAGTCACCGGGTGAGAAGATGGGGAGGGGTATGCAATCGGAGACGCACTCCATTCCCGCCACTATGATCGTGGTGATGGTGTGTCGTTAGTGCGGCAACAACTGAAACCCCTAGACGTTCTGCGACGGCTTGCACCTTTGACACGTCATATGGGTCGACGGCGGCTGCCTTGTTGGAGGGCTGGTCGATGATCAAATAGGCATAGTTGTCCTGCCTGACAGGTACGGGCACGACTCTCATGGATAATAAGCGCCTCGGTGGTGTACGTGGAAAGGAGAAGAGCGGTCGCATGAGCCAACGAGGCGATGCACGGGATCATGATGGAGAATGATATTTTAGTGTCTCTTACCACCTCAGCGCCGATTTGGCTTCTCGCATCCAACATCGCCCAGAGATGTCGAGTCCCCCATACGTGAGCCCATAGTGGTCTGGTGTGCTGCTAACCCTGACTTTGAACCAGACTTCGTGTCCACCCAACGTCCCTTCCTGCACCCATTCCCCGACTAGCAGTGCCTCGTCAGCAGCTGAGACTTCCACCGCATCCGCCGAGTTCACCACCCCGTCACTCGTCGCTGCAGATTCGTCCTCGTCTTCCACTGTTGCACCTACCAGATCCACCATCGTCGCAGCTGCGTCCGCCAAGCACAATGCAGGTGCAATTGCCGGAGGCGTGATCGGTGGCGTCGTGTTTCTCGTGTTGCTCGTCCTGGCCACCCTTCTCTACTTACGCGCGCGTAAACGCAAGCGTACACCGCCCTCATCCGAGTTTATGAACTCCATTAAAGCTGGTGCCGCGCCCGTCCTTCGCCTCGACTCTGGCGCCGAGTATACCCCTGCGCTGTCAGAAAAGGGCGGCGCATACACACACTATCCCCCCGCTGTCCCGCCCTCATTCGCCCCAAACTCGTATTATACCAGTCCATCGATGCTGGATACGAAACTCCCAGACGAAATGATGGTGACTGAGATTCCTTCCAGTCGACCGAGCGTCGAGAAGCCCCTCCATCCCCAGAGATTCTCCTCACAAGCGAACGACTGGTTTGTCCCGCAACATCGCCCGAGTACGAGCGTTGGGAGTAGGCGGGAGCTGTGGGGGAGCGACGTCGAGATGGTCCAAGGTGAATTGTCGCCTGTGCGCCATTCTCCGGTGAATATGGATTCTGTCCTTCACTTTGCGCCGGGCTTTTCGTTGGATGATGTATCCGAGACACGGCCTTCGTATTTCTCTCACTCGCCACCGTCGTTACATCCTTTGCGTCGTCAACCGGATCCGGACATCTAACCGCGTGTGTAAAGAAGGAATCTGTACGGTGTACTTTTTTACCTGTGCTATGCTGTACTGGCCAAGGATTATATAATCGACCATGCACCATTTCTGAATCGAACATGCTCGATCACTGCTCCATCTCGCACAAAGGTACGTCCTTGACCCATACTCAGGACCCAGTCCGAGCCTTGTTCCAGGCGGCGTCGTACTCTGGTCGCACTCCTTCACCCCAGAAGCGTCTCATATAACTTCCTCCCCCACGTCGCCGGTCAACTCTCTCATCCGCGAGGCACTCATCGAGGGCCGAACCGCCGAACAAAAATACGAAAAGGACGGCTATGCAGTAAAATGGACGTTCGTCAACGACCTCGAGCTCATATTTGTCGTACGTCCCCCGGATCACTCTGACTCGTCCGTCTCGAACCCCCTCCACAGGTCGCATACCAGCGCATCCTGCAGCTCACCTATGTCGACGATCTCCTCACGGCAATGAAGGCGCTCTTTATCAAGCTTTTCGAACCGTTTCTCGCCACGTTCGTCGCGTCCCTGCATGCCATGAACAACAGTAAACAGGCCGCGTCTGCCGCGCGAGACCCGTCTGTCCCTTGGAACTTCGCCAAGGTGTTCGAGGGTTGGGACAAGGTGTTTGACAAGCTCCTCAGGGGCATCGAAGAAAAGGCTGCACAGGTAACAAAGGCCAGTGCGCTCGTTTAGTTTATTCACACATCGCGTAGGAGCGCAAGTCCCGCTTCAGGCCGGTCACCCATGTCGAACAGAGCGCTCACAGCCCCCCCTCTGACGATCTCGCTACACGTGCGTTCGTCTCATCCTCTTGTTACTCTGCTGATGGATATCTGCCTCAAAGTGCCATCCGAGCCTCCCGAGGCCCCGCAGGACGAGCAGCAGATTGCGAGAAATGTTCAGGCGCTGAAAGGCAGGTTGCGTGGTCGTGGGGGTAGACGTGGTGGCAGGGGAATCTCGCGCGTCGAGTCGGGGAGCGGGCGAGATGGCGTCCCAACGTCAGAGTGAGTCCTCCCGAGTCCGATCGTTACACCACTTCAACCCCATCTAGCAACGAATCTACCAAACGAAAATCGAAAGCAAAAGCGGGACGAAAGTGGGGTGATGAGACGCCCAGCGAATCCGACATGGCATCCCTGGACTTTAGTCTCGAAAAAGCAGATTCTACTGCCAACGGGCGTTCGACGTTTGACTTGCAAAGTCTCGTCGACGAAGCCTCTTTGGGGACGAGAACCAAAGATGGGTTGTATGAGGTCAAGGACTGGGACTTGAGTCCAAAAAACGACGGGACCAACGACGTAATTGCGTGGACCCTTGGGTCGGACGCGCCGAAACAACCAGCAAGCTCTCTGGGTTCACTAGGCTCCCTATTTGCTCGTCTGACGGGGTCTAAAGTTCTGACTGAAAACGACTTGAAACCTGTACTGGAAGGCATGAAGCAGCATCTCATGAAAAAGAACGTTGCGAAAGAAATTGCAGACAAGGTGTGTGAAGGCGTCGGGGAGAGTCTCGTCGGGAAAAAGGTTGGCGGGTTCCAAAGTATGTGTGTTAAGTTGTGATAGTACTGTTGGGCTGAACTTGTGTCTAGCGACGAACAATGCCGTCCGTACGGCATTATCGACTTCTTTGACAAGAATCCTCACACCCAAGACCTCTACCGATCTACTGTTGTCCATCCGGACGAAGCTCACATCGCCTCTCCCTTCCTCCCAACAACGACTTCCGTATAGCATCGTGTTCGTGGGTGTCAATGGCGTTGGCAAGAGTACCAACCTATCCAAAGTTTGCTTCTGGCTCATCCAAAACGGATTGCGCGTCTTGATCGCTGCTTGCGATACTTTCCGGCGAGTATATGCGTTGTGATCTTTTCGCTCTCCCTTCAACTGGGTTATTTGTAGGAGTGGTGCCGTCGAGCAACTCCGGGTTCATGTGCGTAACCTGAGCATGCTTGGAGTCGACGGCGCGACCAATAGCAAGGGCCGCGTGGAGCTCTACGAGAGAGGTTATGGGAAGGACGCCGCAGGGATTGCCAAAGAAGCGATCGCACACGGTAAACCTTCTGGACAAGGTTACCGCTCGAACTGACCCCTGGCTCAGCGAAAGACAATGGTTTCGACGTAGTACTCGTCGACACAGCTGGCCGTATGCAGGACAACGAGGTATGGCCGTTGTTCGTCCCTTGTTTCATATCGCTCATATCCAAAACGCATACAGCCCCTCATGAGGGCGTTGGCCAAGGTGACTCCACTTATCTTTCGGTTGCGCGATCAATGACATGTTGACGCATGATAGCTTGTCGCCGTCAACAACCCAGACAAGATACTTTTTGTCGGAGAAGCCCTAGTAGGTAATGAAGCAGTTGACCAGCTGACCAAATTCGACCGCGCATTGCGTGATTTTTCGAGTGCCTCTACGGGGAAGGGCCGTGGGATTGACGGCATGGTGATTACCAAGTGGGACACCGTCGACGATAAGGTGCGCCGCTGCACGATGGGGTCACCCCTTCTGATGTGTTCTAGGTCGGTGCTGCGCTTTCCATGACCTACGTCACAGGACAGCCCATCATTTTCGTGGGCTGTGGGCAGGTTCGTGATCGTCCATATGTGATTATGATGTGACGTGAACGGGACTGATGGATCGTAATGCGTAGACTTATACCGATTTGAGGCAGCTGAGGGTGTCTAATGTGGTCCAAGCTATTTTGAGCGACTAGGGCCGTGCAGTCGTCGTGATCTGTCGCTTTGGAAATCAGTCCTGTTTGCATACCCGTGGCGTCGGACCAAGGGTACAGTTTTTTTTTTCGAGCATCGTGTCCGTGCGCGCAAGTGCGCACTGAGAATGCATTCTTTTCTGCAGCGTTTCCGAGGTCACCGCCTTAACTGACTTTGGTAGCCCGGGTAAGTCAATCGCGGGGCAGGGATGAGACAGGAATGCGTAATGACCTCTGACGGTAACTATTCTGCGCGTTGATATTTCGTTGCATGCGGGTAGAATGGTCGCTGTGATGCATTGACCCTTGTGCAGCACATGGCCCTTTCTGACAGCCGACATGATTCGTTGTGATCTCCCGCATGCAACGCCAGAGGCTGCTCATGTGCGCTTCGCATCCAATGGCTGTGCGACGGTATTCCGGTCAGCCAAGCATCAGTGTACAAGACCTGCGATGAAAGACGTGAACGCGAACGTCAAATCCGGCGACCTGGGGCAGCCACGTCTGCTCAATGACGTTTTCACCAACGTTCCACCTTGAACTCGTTCTGGCTTGAAATTGGGCGTCATCATGCATTCGAGAGGCCAGACAATCAATCACGGGGTGAACTGGCACGAGCACGAACGACCATTCCTCGCTGCACCTATCCTCACTTTTGGCGGCAACTCTAGCTCTATGGCTGAGCCGCCAGGACACGAGCTGTTCTCTGTGCAAGTGCTGACCGTGTAAGGAGGTTCCAGATCTTTGTGATCATCAAATCGGGGATGCTCACAGCAATTTTTGCATTTATCACCTTCGGAACTGCCAGGACGACAAGCGGTTGTGTTTGGCCTTTTTTGACGCTGATTCACACAGTTCCCTGTAGTCACGTCCCCGGTGCAGGTGCGGTGGATTCAGGGATCTGTCACCCCTGGAAAGGAGTGATTGCCATTATGGTTCTCGACCGCGATGAATAGAGCGAGTCACTGTGACTCTGTGTCATGCCGACTGCTGGGAAACTCTGCCATTGTGTGCCTTGCAAGCCCAACTATTCACCTTGCCAAGGCCCACTCGGGAAGCGGGCCCGGTCAGTGGTGCCTGTGGCACACGACCCCTGCTTCCATCATGTCCTGCGAGGTGTCGAGACGACGCATGTGCTCATCAAAAAACGGAAAACTGGGTCCATCATGCATCAAGAATGAGCAACTCAAACGACTTGTCATCTGTAGGCCGATCACTCACATACCAACAACCTTGTTCACTCTGATATGGTCTCTGGTAGTATATCGGATAGTACACCCGCCTGTCACGCGGGAGAGCGGGGTTCGACTCCCCGCCAGAGAGACTATTTTTTTCCCGTTTACTTTGAACATGCAACAAGAACACACAGGTTCGTTTTTGGGTAGTCGTCAGTTTTGATTCAAATCGGTCCCTGGCCGTGTGGTAAGATGAGACGAAAAAAAAGGTATATGACACATAAAAGAAGCGGGCAACACTTTTGACGATGGGAATGCATCGTCTTCTAGCTCGGAGGGTTATTTTCTTCAAGCCATTTTCGCACCTCCTTCTTGTTCACCATGTTCATTACGCGGAGACGTTCCTCCTGCGTCCGATCGCGATAAAGCCGCATGACCCGTCCACAGACACTCCACACGTCATCCCATGGCGCATCGAATAAATCCCACCAACAGCTAGGTGGCGTGGAGGGAAGTGAGATGCCCAGATGGCGCACAGCAAGAAGGATCGCGGCGCTGACGATGGTGGGTACGGCATACAACGCGTATGCCGGCGTTTGCAATCTAAGCACGTGCTCGCATAAGGCTTACAAGGTGCAGGCGCAGCCACATCACGCACGCGTCGTTCAAGTAGCCCCACGCCTTTGCACACGCGTCCTTGTGATTCATGAGGCCGAGCACACGGAGATAATTAATGAGCGTGCCATAGGGCAGCACGACGTGGACGTTGAACCCGAGGCGTTTGAGTATTTGCATCTCGGCGACGACGATGGCGTCTTTGAGGTCGTAAAAAGTGTTGCCGAAATACGACATGGGTGCGTACTTGAACGGCTCTGCGTGCTTGCGTGGCGCAAGTGTGTACGTGGTGCGCTGGAGGAGGAGGTCGTAGACGTTGATGAGGTCTCGGATTCGGAGCGGACACTCTTCGAGTTTCGAGGCGAGATACAGGGCACCCATGCCCACGTCCTGTTTAACGGAGGGGGGTTCTGTCAAGATCAAGGGCCAGAGGCGGGAGAAGAGAGCGGCGCCTGACCCCTATGCTGAACTGCTTCATCGAGGAAGTGTACCAGAAACGCTGGTACAGGATTTGGGCGGTAGCGACGGCCACCTGCTTTCTGGGACGAGCGGTTCGTTATGGGTGGTCGAAGGGGGTGGTCCGGACACGCACTGCTTGAGCAGGACGCCAGCTTGGTGTATGAGTTTGCAGCCGAACGCCCTAAGATCTTCTTCTAGCTCTGGTGGAATGTCATCTTCACAGGACGGCGTACGCTCAATCTGAGCAAGCGTAGCGAGTGGGACGAGGTCGGGGGCCACCATTCGAGTCGTGGTAGCGAGGTGGGTATGCATGTAAAGCAGGCCAAATAAACAAGTCTCGGAAATGCAAAATTTAACAGCCAAGTTGATGCATGTCACATCTCCCCGCCAAACCCGAGTTTTCGAGGACACCGAGCGCATGGCCCGAGCCAGGCGACGAGCGACGTCCGAGTGGGCGCGCATCGCCAGACCGGTACTCGTATCAACGGGACGACAGAGATAGGGACAGAGACACACGCGAACGCGAACGCGGGCACCGCTCGCGTTATGCTCCCAGTGGGCAAAGATCGCCACTCCCCCCACGTTCTGGGGACACTTACATTTCCAGCTCTCGTGAAACGTATCATGGACGGGAGTACCGGGGCTATGACGACGTACGTGCGCGAGACGACCGCAGGAAAGACTGGGATCGCGACCGAGACTGGGACAGGGATAGAGATAGAGACAGGGATAGAGACAGGGATCGGGATCGCGGATACTACAGACGAGATGACACCTGGACAGCCCGGAACGACTATAGTCCAAATCGTCCCTCCCTCAGTCGAAGAGGATACGGTCCGCGAGACGGTGACTGGCGCGGTCGGGATGACTACAGACGAGAGAGAAACAGGGAACGAGGAAAGAGTTGGGATCGTGACGACCCGCGATCCAGAGATCGCGAACACGACCGACGACATCCCTCCCCGAACTACCGTCCCGCACCACCATCCCCGCGCCGTGGTGAGTCCATAGTCGCGCATGTTGGTGCATACACTCAGAATATGAATATGGTAGACTATCACCATGGACCACAATCACCTCCTCGCCGGCCTCCACCGACGCATTCAGCTCGGGCGAGGTGCTCGACGTCACCCAGAAGCATCGGAAATAGGTCCCGTAGATCATCTCCCTCGTCTCACGTGCGGGCTGAGCCAGCAGACACCCACCCAGCTCACGATGTTGCTCAGCCACCGAGAAGCCCATCTCCTCGTCGAGCAAGTTCTAGCCCAAAGGAATCTGCGCCGAGTCCTACACGAACAGATCCCGAGGGACAGTCCGGAGAGACAGCGTATCGTCAGCCTGACGTGTCCCAGAGAAGAGGTGATACGCCTGTCAGGGTAGAACCCGTTGAGAGCAGCATTGGTGTGGATGGCCAAATGGAGGTTGAGATGACTACGGAGCCACCGAATAAAGGAGAGGAACGAGCTGACAGTCCGGACGAGGAACTACACGGAAAGGCAGAAATAACCAGACGGACGGGTTCGCCGACGGAGTGCCAGCAGCAATTAATACCAAGTCATGAAACTGTTGCAGTGCCGTCAAGCGAGGCAGCTGTCACACAACCGTACTTGCCAACTATTCCCAGGTACGATGCGAAACCTAGGTTTAGCGCCGCATATGAGAGCGAGGCGAGTCAGTCTGATCGGATTGCGCTGATTGATAGCTCACGATGGCATTTTTTTTAGTACAACCGGCTGGAAACACATCAAGCACATGGCGCAGCAGAATGCCGACGGTGCTGGAAAGCGAGCCGTCGAGCATTTCACGAGCTGGAAATGGCCACGCTGGACTTGCGTGCAGCGCAGCATCGCCGAGAACTGGCGGAATCCCACCGTAAAAAGGCACACCATGGACAGCTTGGAATTGATGCCGAGAGTGCGGTGAACAAATGATCGTGATCGTAATAGATACGCAGTACATTAACGTGAACACGCGACTTGATTGCACACGATATGCGTCCGAGATGGATCGGAAGGCAACGCACAGAAGAAACCAGAATTCTGAAACGGACGGATGAGTCAGAGGATGGTAAAGGAAGCTACAGGGCCATGCCTGCATTGCCTCGAACAGCTCCGTGGGTGATATGTTGAGCTGCGGTGGAGTGGTGAAACGAGCGATCGACTGGTGAGAGGGAGTGACAACTGACCGTCACGGACTGTCGGAGGCTCTCGGGTGTGCCGCCCCCTCTGGGAGGGTGGTTTGAGTAGAGTGCACGGGGATTTCGCTAGACGGGGGAATGAGGAAGTCATATAGAGATGAATAAAAGAGGCCGGACCGAGATGAAAGCATGCAAGAGGGCGTTGGTGTCGGATTTGGGGGTTGGCATCGGTGGCGAACAGAAGAAGGCAAGGTGGCCCTATGACGTATGAGGCTGTGGTAAAGATGGAGCAACCGAGGGGGGGGGGGAGGAGGGCGGGATGCATGTGGGTGATAGGCTCGAGTATGATACAAGTAA
>JBBPTC010000075.1:33038-43165 GCA_038093955.1 Boletus albobrunnescens
GCGTAGAGGGAGTTCCTGTCATCGACTGCCATCGGGAAGTGAGAATGGAGGGATGCTATCGAGGAGGGAAGTCGTAGCCGCCGCAAAGGGCTATTCCAGTATGCATCAAACGGAATCTTTTTAGACGTGAAAAGGAATCTGAGCAGAAGCTCTGCCGGGAAGACAAGGAAGAGGAGGCTTGGAAGTACTCGACTCGTGCGTTGGGCCCTAAAAAAAAAAAAAAAAAAATTACACAGCCACACTCTGTACAGATCGTTTCGGAAAATGCCGAGCTCGTTCATTCCTTGACGGCCATGCTCCGACGAGTCTGTCACCTCTTCAGAGTCAATACCCCGATACTGCCCACAGCGACGAGACTCGCAAGACGTCCACCCCGCAGCCCTCTATCCCGTCACTTGCGCACCTCCTCACCCCGTCTCACACCACCATCCCGCCCCAGCGAGTTACCTCCCGACGCGACCGTCTCCCAGCGCCTCAAACACCTCGTGAAATCATATGGATGGTATGCGCTCGGAGTGTACCTCGTCTTCTCCACCCTCGATTTCACCGTCGCCTTTGTCGGCATCAAGCTTCTCGGCGCCGAGCAGGTGTCGCAGGCCGCAGCATTCGTGAAGCAGACCGTTTTCGGCTTCTTGCACACCACCCCACCAGAACCTGGCAGGGAGGAGGTCGAGCGCCCCGCAGCGGGCAACGGTGGTCAGGAAGGACTGTATGCCATGCTCGCTCTGGCGTACACGATCCACAAGACGCTCTTCCTTCCTGTGAGGGTTGGCCTCACCGCCGCTCTGACACCTCGAATAGTGGGCTGGCTTCGCGCGAGAGGTTGGGCTGGGGGTGAGGGGGCAAAACGAGCAGCGAGAGAAAGAATACGAAACACGGGGGGCGGAGACTAGCTTGCCAGACTCGAATGCTGGGTGTGATAGAGACCTACATTATATTGCCGTCTATTCAGACCAAAGTACAGCTCACCATGTACATATGTGCCGTGCACCAGAACTCGCTGGAACTTTTCTGGAGTCAATGGGATTAGTCATCATCTACAAGTTCAGCTTGTCTTTTGCTTCAAGATGGCAGCGTGGACTCAACACGTTCGACATCCATGGTTCAATCCGACCACCACGAAACGCAAACTGTTTACCGGCGACGACGACGACGACCATGTGTCATCAGCTATGTTCTCACCCAGTCGCCGGAAGCGAGTCAGATACGACTCTCTGGAGCGTACACTGGCACACATGACCATAGGCAATATGTTCTCTGAAGACGTGGACATGTGGCCAAAGATATCCGCGCCACGTTCCTGCAAGCAGGAGACCCAGAGTGTCATTTTACCGAGCTCAGTCGAGGAGCCCGCCGGTACTTTACCTGCTTCCGAGCCGGTCGATATGGAGGTAGAGCCTACCTGTGAGTCGTGCTATCTTCTCGCTGACCTATCGTTATTCGACGGTCATCTGAATCTGCAGCGGTCACAACCGACAATTCTGACGCTCAAATACCACATGACTGGGGAAGTACAGGGTCGGGGCAGCTCGATATCAGAGAGGTGGAAATATCCCCAGTAGTGCTCGATTGCCTCAGAAGGCAAAGCGAGCGTCTGCCTGCTCTCATACCTTTACCACCTCAGACTTGTCAAGCGCTCGTGCTGTATCGCTCCCCACGACCGCTCTCTCCGAACGGTGTGGAAGACCAGACTCGAACGCCTATCACGGTAGCTCATGAGGATGTCATGGAGGTCGAGTAGGCTTGGGTTTTCAAGAGCACTCTTATATGAATGTCTGGTACTCACAAGACCCAAAACCAACACCATCTAATCCAAAAAAGGAGTAATCTATCTATGATCGTAAATGAGGGTAGCAGGAACGGGCACAAACAACTAGAACGCAAACTCGACGATTCGATGTTGATACATTCACCTGTAGGAAAACGTCCATTCGCACAAGGTTTAGAGAAAGTGGGGGCCAGCTGATGGCGATCCATATTTAGCCGCCTGCCTGAGAAGCATACGCCATCATGGGATTGTCAGCGTCAGAGGCCCCCTGGGGTGATTCCTCTCCTTGGTATAGACCGTCTGTAAAGTGCAAGTGAGAGTGGCGGAGTCGAGTGTGGGCATGGGGGTGGGGGACGTGGTGCATCTGGGGTTGTGAATAGGGGGGACGGAGAGTTACCGAGGCATTTGTGGTGGCCTTTGCGGCATGCTGTGGGAGATGAGGCTGGACCGGCAAGACGGGGCTAGACGACTGCGTATTGGACGATACGGGAGGGGACTGTGAGGGGACGGGAGGGGGGATGTGGGCAGAAGGACTTGGGCGGCTAGCGGGAAAAGATGAAGAGAGGGGAGGGGATAGCGATGGGGGAGAGGAGTTGCTGTGGGAAAGTGAGCTGTAGGAAGTGGCTGCCAAACCGACTGCGTTCGAGTCGTGTGCAGGAAGGATGCGGTTCTGAGGCTGGGATGGCTCGACAGGGATTTGAGCAAGGGCTTGATCTTGACTAGGCTGAGGGTCTGGCAAATCGACGAGAATGGCGGGGGTATTCTCCTTGGGTGCAGACTGCTGGGCGAGCTTCTGGGCAGCGATTTCTTCTGCAGTGAGGAAGCGACCGCCTGGGCCACGGGGACGACGCATTGCATGCTTGTGACGGGACTCATGGAGATAAGGCTAGGAGGCGGATGAATGGGGGGGATATGGGAGGGAGGGAGGAGAAACGGACCTTGCGCTGCCTGGAAAGGCGGTGGACCTCCTCGAGCCGGGCCCTGGCGACACGACGCTTGAGGATGCGGAAGTACTGCTTTGCGTTTACATAGAGAGGTTCTTCGTCTACGTTTGCGTCTTGCTCGATGGGGGGCTCATTGGAGTTGTTTGAGTCGACGTCGTGTATGTGGTGGAATATGTCTTGTACTGGGGAGTTACGCTGGGTGGTGTGGGATGGGGAGGATGGGCCGGGGGAGTTGTTTTTGTAGATGTAGATGTCGTTCTGAGACTGGGACGGGTTTTGGAAGTGGAGATGATGATAAGCGGGGGAGAGCAACGGATCGACAGGATCGCCCATTGATTGGCTCGCAGCGTTCACTCTCAAGCCCGTCCAACCCGCCAAAGCTCGTCCGTCTACAACGTTCACACGCCTCTTCAAGACAGAAAAATGTCGTTCACTTGTCTGTCCTGCACCATCGCGTTCCCCTCCCCACAGGACCAACGTACGCTGTCTCATCTCTACCCGTACAGCTCTCCTCATCACCCCTCCTCCCAGGCATCCACTATCGCTCCGACCTCCACAGGTACAACATCAAGCGCAGGGTCGCAGCCTTGCCACCCGTCACCCCCACCCTCTTCGCCCAAAAGATCGCAGAGCGCACACAGGACGTCCCCGCCCAGATCACCTCCCACTGCAATCCCTGCGGGTACGCCCCCTCTCTCCTCCTCCTCTTCTCCCGCCCACTCGTCACAGGAAGACATATGCCACAGAGAACGCATACAGATCACACCTCAACTCGAAAAAGCACAGACAACACCTCCTAAACACCACATCTCGCCCGCCCCAGCCCCAGCCCGCCACCGATGAGCCCCAGCTCTCGTTCACTTCTTGTCTATTCTGCACAGCCACATCACAGTCCCTCCAAGATAATATCTCCCACATGTCCTCGGCCCACTCCTTCTTCATCCCCGATGCTGAATATCTCGTCGACATCTCGGGCCTCATCATTTACCTCGCAGAAAAGATCGCTGTCCGCAACGTCTGCATTTACTGCAACGGCAAGGGAAGA
Source organism: Boletus albobrunnescens (assembly GCA_038093955.1). Classification (NCBI taxonomy): domain Eukaryota; kingdom Fungi; phylum Basidiomycota; class Agaricomycetes; order Boletales; family Boletaceae; genus Boletus; species Boletus albobrunnescens. The sequence goes on from JBBPTC010000075.1 coordinate 36,796, forward strand.
GAACTCCACACCCTCAATGCCGTTCGCAAACACATGATCGACAAGGGCCATTGCAAGATCGCTTATGATACCGAGATCGACAAGCTCGAGATCTCAGACTATTACGACTTCACCCCGTCCTACCCACCCGAGCCATCCACTACAGCGGAAAACACAGACGACGACCGTGCGTGGGAGGACGATCCTAACGCTGACGTCTCAGATGACTCCTCAGAAGGCCCTGACCACCTTCCCGACAACCAACTCAAGTACGGTGACACCGAATATGAACTGGTTCTTCCGTCTGGTGCGCGGATCGGCCACAGGAGTATGATGCGATACTACGCACAGTCCTTCCATGGCATCCACACCCAACCTGAGGATCCAAACAGCGGCGCAGCGCTTGTCCGGCGTCTCCTTGCAGATAAGAATTCAGTTCTCGTACCCCGTAAGGGCGCCTTTGGTGCATTCGGCCAAGGTACCCAAGTCGTCAAAGCAAGAAACAAGGGGGAGGCCCGTGAGGCAGGTCGGCACATTAGAGAGTTTAGAGACCAACGGCGCAAGGAGGACTTTAAAACAAAAGTCGCCTTTGTTCATAACAATCAAAAGCATTTCCGCGACCCTCTCCTACAGGTTCGTTTGAACCATTCCATCCCTTTCCAATTCTCACCAGTTGCAGTGATGTATCTTCGTTACATATCGTCCACAAACAAGATCCATAGGTCCAAGACTATTTTTGCTTTCTATCTAATAATCATCCTAAAATGGTAACATGGATAGAATCAGAGGGATATCGTAGAGAGTGAGCGACCCAAAGGTCGAGCTTGTCGAATTACGGGTATAAATGTCGTGCAGCAAAACAGCGATAACAAGAGAAGGAATTAATACAAATACGAAGCGGGAACAACACCCTCTCGTCCAGTCTGGGGGTTCCTTGCGTACCACCAACTGAGGGTGATTGTCAATCATGCTGACTAGACTGTTGCAATTCACAACTTACGCATTATCTCTATCATCCAGGACTTCGATTTCCATCCCCGCCGTCATTGGGAGTTCGCCCTCCCCTGGGCCATCAAAGGAGTAGCGCGCGTGGGCAGCCCGGCTGCCTTCCTCTTCCGTAACCATGGTTCCAATGATTGCGTCGGACGGCGTGGTAGCCCGCAGGTAGTTGCTCGCGTCTGGTCCAAACGGATCTCCCTCTGGATCCACGTCGCCGGTCTGAACGCCTTCCTCTTTCTCAACGCTAGCCTGAGTAAATGGATTTTGTGCACCCAAAATCGTGCTTCTAGTAGCAGCATTGATGTGTTCCAGCAATGACGATGGGCGGTGTTGAATCGAGTCTTCGTCGTCTTCTTCATTTTCATACCGGGCTAGCTTGTCATCTCTTCTGGACAAAAGTGTCCACAATATACCAATGAGAGCAAGGAGAAAGACAACACCCGCGGCGATGGCAATTGAAATAAGGATAACAATACCTGTCGCAAGGAAGGCTGACGGCCATCTCAGTGAATTCCACAGGAACGTCACTTTGAGAAATGCTCACACTGTTGGCCGAAACTAAAGTTTGTGATCGAGTAGAAAAGAGAAGAAACGTATCCCAGGGTGCCCTGTGTTGACATGGAAGCGAGATAAGGCATGAACGTCTGTCCATCAAACAACACGACAGATGCTGAACCGAAGGACGAATCAGACAGTGTCCCCGAGATCATCAGCACCCTGTCAGGTTCAACAATACTATTCGAACTGTGCGTGTTCTGCAGTGGAACCATAAGCAACTGAGAAATGTTCGAGTTGGCTTCAAAGGCCGAGCCTGATTCGAAGGTCAACCACAGCTCAATTGTCCTACTACAAAGTACGCACCAATGTTGTACCAGGAAACCCCATCCCAAAAGATCACAAAGGATGACGAACCGTCACCAGTGCTAAGCAACCACCTCATAAATAACCCAAATACAACAGAATATCCCACCTACCGACCGGCGGCGAAAATACTCGAGGAATTGCCATTGTTGACTTCGACGGAAGTGACAGGACCAGGGATCACAGTCGGGTCACCGATAGCAGTCCAGCTATCGTTCGCAAAGCTATATTGTGCAACGTTTGCAGGGGTGCCATCAGCCAACGTAATAGCACCTGCCGCGACAAGGAGTTCTTGGTTACTCTGGAAATCTTGTTAAATAATCCTCGGTTAGAAACAAATACACATACACCAGCGAACGACACCGAGGATACGTCACCCTGCAGACCAGAGCCCAACAGCTTCCACTGATTCACGGTGGTATCGAAAAGGCAAATGCCCTGACACGCAACCGTGCCAGCCCCGACAAACGAACCAGCGACAATAATGGCAGTGGGATTGTAGGATGTTGCGGTGATAGAGTGCACGACAACTGAGGAACCGGGATGTGGTCGGATGGGCTGAGCGATCGTAGTCAGCCATTGTTGACCAGCAAGGTCGTAGATTGCAAGTCCAGTTGCGTTGGCGCCTGTCAGATTAAACTCTCCACCAACATACAAATGCCCTTCCGTGTCCACGTACAGAGTGCGAACAACTCCATCTATCTGGTCACCAGCGAGACTGGTGGCGGACGAGGTAACCAGGTCGTAAACAGCGATAGCTTGGGAACTCGTGGATGACGACGCAAGAAAGGTGAAGTTGCCTCCAATGATGGCGACCTCGTGGGAAGATGAACTATTAGACCAAAACACCCCTGCCAAGACAGCGGGAGCGGGAGCTGGAGGCAATGGAGGGAGAGTCAAGGAACCTGTGAAGGTTTGTCTCCCAAACAGCGCAGGAATCTTCATATGGGAAAGCCAAGCGGTACGTCCGCGTCTGTAGTGATTATACCGCTTTCGTGTAACGGAGGTCGAAGTAGAAGCATTTGCGGAACTACCGAGTTGAATCTTCAGAGGAGTAACAGTCGGGTCATTGCTACCACTGTTCGAGAGCATGACCATGCCCGTAGCTCCATATTTTGCCATGGTTTGGACATTTCCAGCAAGAAATTGTGACATCTCTTGGCCCCTTGAAGATGTTCCATTGCCGACGAAGGTAAAATTGCCCTTGACGAAACCACCACTGTTCACCCATGATGAACTTGTGATATCCCACGTCGCAAAACCGCCTACAATGGAGCTTGAACCGGCGAGGGTCATAGTCTGAGTGAAGTTCCCAGCGACCTGGATGCTAGAGTCGGCCAAAGCAATGCTTGCCACGTCCCCGTTTACGCCGGCTCCTAGCGTACTCCACGAGTTCGTGTTGATGTTGTACTTGGCGATTCCCATTAGCTTTCCCTGGGTCGAAGGCGTTCGAGTGTCGGAAAAGGACCCTCCAATATACAGCTCATCGCCGTATAAAGCAAATGATGCAACTGCACCATTGAGGCCCTCACCGGAAAGCGAAAAGAGGCTCCCCTGTTTGTAGGCGACGATATTTGCAGTTCCACTAAGCGAGCCAGTGGCGAAAGTAAAGCTGCCACCCAAAAAGATGACGCCAGAAGGATGTTGCACAGCGGCTGAGACGTAGGCAGAATTACTGTTCGGAGCACCCAAGGCGTTGTAAAGATCAACACCGATGACGTCAGCGGCAGTTTCGCTGGTGTTGGATAGGACGCCCGTGGCATCGACGTTGGCCTTCGAGTTCAGCGGCCACTCAAAGAATCCGAATCCACGTTGAGTTCCAAGGCTAGTAGAGCCATTGCCGGTTGCGCCAGAAGCAGACATATTAGCGGACGTCAAGACGAGCTCGACATTCCCAGCAACAAGTTGGTATAGTCCATTTTGGCCTTCTCCTGCCGGTTGATCAGCCAATGACATAGTCACTGTGATCACGAAGGACGAGGAAGAGGGAACAATCGGACCATTATAAACCGGCACTGTAACATCATTTTGGACCTGCTGTGACACGGTAGACACAAACGGCTGCGATCCATCGCTAGGGAACACTGTTATTTGAACCGAGGTCCGGAGGGTACAGTCCTGGGAACTGTTGCAACCAGGTATGACTAGATTCACCACGTATTGTCCCGATGCCGAGACGTACGGCATCCAGGTGAAGGTGGGTGCTTGTGAGGCGGGCGTGCCGACAGGGACAGTGGAGACAAGGACAGTCTGGAGAGTGGCTGGAATGTTGGTATTCGCAGTCTTCGGGGACCAGGTCCCAGTCATCCTGACATTGGACGGGTTCGGCGCAAAACAGGACTGGATATTCTGGCTATTGATGGCCGAAGCAAATGCGCCGGAAGATAGAAGTTGCAGTATGTGCAGACCGGGGCCAGTTCCTTTCCACTCCGAAAGAGTGATCTGTACACCGGTCAAGGAGACAGGAGCTGTGAAAAGGAAGTCTTGGTACAGAATTGAGGTGTCGGTCGACAACGGACAATTGCTCGTGCACGTCATGCTCTGGCCCGTAGATGGATCCATGTATGTAAGACTCTGGACTGTGTTGTCCGGAATTGATGTAACGCTGAGAATAACGTTAGGGCCCAAGTTTCGAGCGAAAGACGAAAATCAAACTATACCTAAAGGCCGTTGTACCATAGTCACTGAGAAACGTGTTCCCAATTCGGACACCATACGCGTTCATCGCGGTAAATGTGCGAACAGTGATAAGAGCTGCGTTTCCGGATGCAGCGAGCCAAGTGTTTCCGGGTCCATCCGGACCTGCGGGACAAAGGATCGCCTGGATGTTACTGAACCGCGCATCCGTAGAAGAGGGAGCCCCAACAACCTCTGAGCCTTGAAGGGGTAACGGAACGAGCGAAGACGAAAACGGTGATGCACCTTTGGAGTACGGGACGTTGGGGTTGTTGTTATCGCGAGTCACTCCGCCACCGAATGACGTAGTGAATGAACCAGCGAAGAAAAGACTGGTGCCAGACGCGTTGGAAGCAATCGACTTGACTGGCCCGTTGAGACCTTTGAACGTGGGCGCAGACCACGAATTTGACTTGACGTTCCAAACAGCGACATAAGGACTTGGTAACGAAAACTGACCACCAACCCAAAGGTTGTCGTTGGATGAATCGCAATATAGGGCATTGACTGGACCATCTGGACCACCGGTACCGAGGGCGGAGAAGGCACCTAAGGATGGGGAATAGGAAACCACGTAGCTGGTGGATATGTTGGCTATGGAAAGAAAGGAACCAGAAATATAGTAGACATTGTTCATAGCACAGGCCGAAGTAATAGAGCCGCCGGAATTCGTATCAGCGATGGAGGTTAGGGCCCCCTGTGGCGTGCGAGACAGCAGAGAAGACACGGAAGGGTCAAACGAGGAGGTGGTAGAATTGTCGAAAAAATCCAAGCCGGCGAAAGCGCCAGTAAGGCCAACTTGGCCCATGCGGTCAAAATCGACGAGGGGGAGCGATGCGGACGCGGTTCGCGAGAGGGAGATGAGGAAGAGGTATAAGGGCCATGCTTTGAGCGACGGGAACATGATGGGAGAAAAGGAAAGTAGGGAGCAGAATGCAGGTAATACCCTGGCCAGCCTTGTCCTGGGGGAGGTGGGGGAGAGCTGGGTAGCCCAGAGGACGGTAGAGAGAGGTAACAAACCAACTTGGTGTTTGAGCAGCCGGCCAAACACTATACCAACTGGGCCCACGTAAGACCGTCCCACGGACCTCGTGCAAGACAACCGTTGGATTTCCAACAAGCGATTGCAATTATTTCTGCTCTACCTGCTCTACATCAAGTTCTAATCCGTCCGCGCCGTGACACCACTCATATTTGGTACAGAGCCGACAGCTTGCAGATGAGGGGAAGCTTGTTCCAAGGATCTGGAGCACTAAATGTTAGTGTGTTGCATCGCACACCCGTTGGCTCTCACTGAGGATATCTGTATCGAATTATCCCCGGCTTCGTTGCCCTGCCTTGTACAGTCACATCGTCGGTGATCTGTTGTGATTGCATCATGTGCTTCTCGTTCATCCGGGCCCAGGTTTCGCGCGGTGTGGAGTAGTAGGCAATCCACCGTGTCAAATATGCATCGTCATCCCGCGGTGGAGCCCACTTGTAGAATGAAACGGCCAGAAGCGAGACCAACAGCGTATTCCGCCAAAATGGCGTGGAGAATCCACCTACGGGAATTCAATATTCAGTCGCAGTCCTGGAAAGAGAGCCATACCTTCTGGAGTGTAATGAGCACTATCTAGTTCGTCGTATGCGCGGTTACCACTAGACGCAAACCTGAGCTGGCTTGAAACTGAGCCAATACGAAGCTTGGGACGGGGTAGGATGCCTGCTCTGGCGAGATGCATGTTCTTGTAGAGAGAATCACTGGCAACATTTCCCACACGTTAAACTTGTTCCATCACAATGCCCACCTCACCGCGACGCTCCAAACGCCGTTTCTCGTTGACCTCCGTGGGGACCACTACCTGGACTCCTC
>JBBPTC010000076.1:24243-36628 GCA_038093955.1 Boletus albobrunnescens
TTTTTCACATGCGCCTGCGCATTCGAGAACAATTCCGCGACATTCGAAACAATGGGCAGGTCGGCAAAGCCCTTTGGAATTTCATCGAGAGTCTCATGGGACCATCGGGTCTCAAGGTTCTCAATGCCAATAAGACGGCGTATTCTGTCGCACCACCCAGTTCTCAGCGCAAACGCAAAAAGGGAGCGGACGACTCCGAGGACGACGAATACCACCCTTCGCCGGTCAGGACGCTGAGCCAGGGTGTGAGAACGCGAGGCAGGGGACGTAAGGAGGAATAGTGGTGAGCATGGCGAGACACCGTATTTATGCTACTTTTTGGGCTGGAATACCTTGTCGTATCGACGCGTAGTGTATGATTGTTATTCAGGACATCTAACATTTGAGTGCCAGACCTCCTTCGGAGGATAATAAATACAATCGTGCGATAACTTTTTCAGTGTAAAGTACAAGACATTCATGTATGTACTGGTATCCCAGTTGCTGTCGGAGTGGAGGACCAACCACCACGCACCTCTAAACCACAGTAATACAGAGTGCCACGTATGTGCTGCTGTTTCACCGTCGCAAACCTAACTGCTGTAGCCCACGCGTGCAGTGTACCAAGTACCCTCCGGTGTCGTCATCGTACGCGCATACTTGAGCAGCAGCTTATCCCGCTCTTTCGCATTTACAGCAATGTCCGAGAGAAAAGGTTCAATCTCTTCGCCCTTCCACCGTGGGCGCGCTAGGAACAGCTCTGCAAAGCGCGTCGCGGGATCTGTCGGGAGGACGGACGCCGCAAAGTAGGTCAACGTCGCGCCTGAGACGTCATTGGTGTTTCGGAGGTAGTTGCCCTGCCGTTGCACGCGTGTGTTGGTGTATTATCCGACTCTACGCGAGAAGAAACCTACGGAGAGCAGTCGGAGCGAGACCGCCGACTCGAACGCGTCGCCGACGGCATTCTTCCATTTCGTCATGAATTCCGTCTCTTGTATCGGTTCGTGCTTTTTTGGGGGGACCACGACGCGACGTCGTGCGAGCCAGAGTCAGAGCAGAAGCGGGGGGCGGTGAGCAAAGAAAGAAGAGGCACCTTGTGGTGTCGGATGATTCCCAGTCCGATATCGGTGACGACTGCGTCGGCGTCCATCTTCCATGTGCCCTCTTCGACCTGGCCGAACCAAGACATGACCTGGGTCAACACCTCCCGCGGGACCTCGTGATCGTCGGCAAGAGCGGACACCAAGTCATCCACGGGAACCGCGTCGTGTGCAAGGCTGAGCGAAATCAGGTAGTTGAGCAGAAGCTCCAGAATCGTGTTGAGATGCGCGGGGGCGATCGGTCGAAGGTACCCTGTGTTCGTCGTTCAGTCAGACGATGACGACGCCGACGGTGAGAAAAAAAACGGGTGTACAGACCATCTAGGACGAGGATACGCCGTTCCTTGAGGCCAACGCGCAGCTCAGAATCGCTCGCCTGGATCTCCCCTCGGGCCTGCTCGTAGCTGTATCGCGGAAGCGTCGCCTGAAATGGTGATGGTGGGGTCAGTACATGTGTAGATTCGGATTCAGGTGCATGGACGACGAAGTTACTGACGCGTCGATCTTCATCCCCCTCGTCGTACTCCATCCCACACAGGAGCACGGACAGCTTGTGTAGCTTTGGAACAGTCGGTACGAGCTCGAGTACCTCATGCAGCTGATCGCGGACGTGCACCGTCCCGTCCGGATCTGTTCTGGAAGGCGTCAAGACGAGCACCGTGTTAGAGAGCACCACCGAGCGCAGGGTGTATGTCTTGTCTGCGGTGCATACCACGGCATCCTCGGTAGGATGGCCTTTAATAGAGAGTCTGTACTGTCCCTGATGAAGGCGGTGGTTGTGGACGGGTGTGGTACTTACATTGGCTGGGATGTCGCTGAATCGACGAGTTGGCATAGTTCGGATGGGAGTTCTATCAGGCGGAACGCGCCTGCGTCTTGATCGGTTGACGGGGAAAACCTGAGCTCAAGCTCGCTCATCGCGGTGTGGGTCGAGTCAGACCCATGCAACATCCCATCATATAAATTACTGTGTAAGTGTACGTGAAGAGGGTGTAGATGTATATAAATTACAGCAAGGTGTCCTCTACTGCACTACGGGGTAAAACTTGACTCTGACCTCTGAGACCTCACTCCTAGCTTCCCTGAGCAGCTGGGCAATCTTTTCCTCCAACTCAGATGTGGCTAGGATGGTCGTCGAGTGAGGTACCTCGACGGTGAGGTCGACGTATATCAACGATCCAGCTCGTCTTGCTCTCAGCTCCTTGATTGCGAGTGCGCAAGCACCGTTCGAAACAGTGGTGGCATCGCCGTTAGTGGCGTCGTGATGAAGCAAAGGGTCCAGGGCATGCAAGAGTTCGTCTCGTACACTCTTTGAAATTCCAGCATCGGTCATTTCGGCAAATGCGCCTCCCAGCAGCCCCACACCCTGCTGAAGGATGACAAATGACACGAGAAGGCCTTTGATCAAAACCCTGCATGAGTGATTGAGTGACATTCGTCGTGGATCGGAAACGTACCTCCGAGTGGGTCGAGTGGCAGGGCTGGGAAGATGGACGACCCTAGGATGGCAAACAGTGCGACCACGCTTGAGTATGCGTCGCTCCGGTGGTGCACAGCATTAGCGTATAGGACGGGACTGTGTTCTTCGTCGGCAACCTTTTTCGTAATGCGATACAGCCATTCCTTTGATAACACGCTGACGGCTGCAAACCATGCGGCGTTGGGATCTAGTACGTCTACGTGTGCATGTGCATGCCCGATGGATGGGACATGGTGACCGATAGAGACAACTCGTTGTAAAATATCGTGGAGTTGACCGGGGGGGAGGGTCGACACAGTCCCTGAGAGAGCCTCCATCAAAAGATGGTAAGAATGAAAACCTATGCCGAGTGCGCCACCGATCAAAAGAATAGAGACCGTCGTCGTTCCGAGCGTTTCGAATTTGGCAAAGCCATATGGGTAAACTCCAGAAGGTGGTTTTCTAGATAATTTCCAGCAGAATAGGGTAACAAAGTCACCCAACAGGTCTTGAGGGACGGCGATGACCATGCATGTCGTGAGACACAGAAAAACACGCACCACTCATCGAATGACCTGCATCCGCAAGCAATGATGCGGAGTGCATATACCAGCCTGCAGCTCCCTTTGCGCTAGTTAATACTACATTAACGAGAAGCCCGAGCAGGGTTATTCGGCTGCCCCGGTCGCCTGCATTACGCCCGTTGAGCCAGGAACATGACACCCAGCAAATGGCGACATACCTTTTCCTTCAAAGATATGTACTAGCTGTTCCGCACCATGAGTATGGTCGTGATCATCGTGCGAATGCGAATGAAAGATGGAGTGCGAGTGCGAATGAACGCTGGGGTGTTTACTACCACTGTCACGGCCGGGGCCATGTACGCTCTGCTCGGTGCTCCTCGAGCCGGCGCCCTTGGACGTGGAGCTGGACCTTTGTTGCGAAGTGGATGAGGAGAACATTGTACTTGGGAGTGGTGCCAGAAGAGATGTCAACGAAGACCTGAAAACATGTCGGGTTGGCGTGTTTGTGCGAAGGTAGAGAGCGGTACCTTTGCATCACCAACGACCCACGTTGCGACCTCACTCCCGGAATTGTGCACACGCTGCGGACTACCTCCTTGCTCGGTGGGTCAGGACGAGTGGTAGAGAGGCAGGAGAATAGGGTCTGGGAACAACTTGGCGAAGTCCTGGAGAGCCGAGCCAAGTTGAAAGTCAGGGTGACTCGTCGCGATGGACAGCGCCCATGTCGTCCTAGAACCGACTTCATGAGGCTGATCCGTTGGCCAACGAGAGAGGCTACCGCTATGGTACATCAATGCGTCTGGCGAACGGTTGGTAGTTCAGGCCATCGAATCCACGACTGATTTGAGTCAGTCTGTCACAGGGCTTAGCGTCACCGTGTAATGAAACGACACACACATTCCCCCTCGTACAAAAATATGAATACAAAAGACACTGCAGAGCTCGCATCGCAAATACAACCGGTCACACGTCGTAGATGCTCTCTAATAACGCTTCTACTTTGGGCTGAAGTTCTGGATCGTCCCTTGCCAAAGCCAGCTTTGCAATGGTCGACAGGTTGGCTCTTGGTACATTGTACGACGCGAGCGTGCGATGCAAGCCTAGACCGCGCACCAGTCTATCCAATAGTCGTCAGTCCTGTAGGGCATGTTTGCAAAGAAAGGTACGCATACCCGTCGACCTTGCTTCCTAGTTGTCTGACGTCCCCCTCGACTGAGCCAGTCGTGGGTTCCCGCAAATAAAACAACGCATCTGCCAGTGCTGCCTTGTCCGAGGGACTCGCGGTGTCGGCTTTAAGAGTGATGACAGGAGCAAGCGTTAGACACTTTCAGAGGTCTTAACACATCCAAGTCCTCGGATCAAGAAGTCACCTTCACTCACAGATGTGATTCCGTGCGGAATTCCGTAGGTTGCCCCAAGTTTATGACCAAGCGAATGTGATAATCCAAGGGGACTGGGGAGGACTGTAAGGAATTTCCCCATTATCGGGGTACGACCGAGATGGTTTTCTTACCCGTATCTTTCGATCTTCACGGGCCAAAGGCTCATCCATGCCGCTAGCAGTAGTCTTTGTCTTGTTTCCAAATCCCCAGGTTGTGCCTTGCTCTTTGGGAGGTACTTGAAGAGGTCTGACAGAGCAGCGTAACAGAACACCTTTACGGGATGCGGGAGCACTGGATTGTAGAGGCCCTCTGCAGTCCGACACGAGTCTTTAACGCCGAACTGCATGTAGAAGTGGACTACGGCATACCCACAGCATGGTCTAAGGCTCGAAGGCCCGTCGATAGCCTGCGTGTGCCTCATGTTGAGCACGAGACGGAAGGGACGGCCTCGAGGCGTACCATAGTTCCTCCGGGGTGGCCAATGTCAACTCAGCGTCGAGAATGACGCCAGCGGGGGTAATCATGGGATCTGAAACGCTGACCTTGTTGCCTTGTTCATCGGTGTATCCAGCACCGCCCTGATGGAATGAATCATCGATAGAGGTGTTTGATGGGCTATGACGGACTCACCCTGTACTCTGCGGCACTCAAAGTGGTCGGGATGGCTATATGGTTGAGGAACTTGCCCCCGGTCTGTTTCTGAAGACGATAAACGATAGCCTTTGCTGCATCGATGGGCGAGCCACCTCCGATGGATACGATGATGTCGGCCTCTGCAGCCTTGACCGCCTCGATGCCACGGATGATGCCTTGAACAGGAGCGTGCTGCCCTATCTCGGAGAAGGTCGCAGCAAAGGCACCGTTATCTTTCAAGATGCGTTCGACGTTGGTGACTACATTTGTCTTGCGGACAGAATAGGGACGTCAGTACGGAGAAGAATGAATATAATAGATTCAGACCTTCTCCCGGAGGGACTTGCCGGTGACGACGAAGGCCTTGGTGCCACCCAAGAGGGCGAGTAATGTTGGGAGGGCGGTGTGGACACAACCGGGACCGTAGTATACGCCTTTCAACGCGTCATGATAGGCATAGGAACCATGGATATTGCTGTTGGTGTCTGCCATTGAACCTGAAGACATCGCGATAGCTGGAGTGATTGATCGATTGCAGCCCTGAGCGGTAGAAACGTTCTGAATGGAAGCGGAATGCGATTGGTGACTTGACTCGCATGCCATCTGTGGGTGATCTGGTCTACCGATCCCACGAAAAGTGCACAACGGGCAACGTTGGCGGTACCATCCAAGGCCCAGGGTTCGGATCGTGAATCAACATGCGCGTCGACCAAGTCTAGGAGCAGGCTGATCCCCTCGGATGTTCAGGGTCAACATCGGGTTGGCAATTCCATCCTAGAAGACGATGGTTCCGGGTCCCAGAGGTGTGTACACGGATGGACGGATCAGCCTGGGCCATTTCTCAATGGACGATCGTCTCAGGAACAGAACATTCTGTGGCAAAGGCTCGGAGCCACGCCATCCTGCCATCCCTGTGACTTGGCAGCAGTCTCTGAGGACAGGAACGGCCGAGTGCATCATCACAAGAACCTGTGGGATAAACGAACGGACGAGATGATCCTACCGTGAAAGTGGCGTTGTCTTATCTCCTCCCCTCTCTGGAAAAACTCGGGGATTTCGGCAAGGGTACCACCTCCATGGGAACTCGAACACACACGCGGTGTCCGGACGACTCGCTCGGCCACCCCCCACGACGTGACTCGGACCCGTCAACTCGATGCTTCACTTGCCCCGCATTCAGCATGATTTCACTCGTTCAAAACGACACGGCAGGCGTCGTTCGCGGCCAGGCTCTTCACACCACGACCCAAGCCGGAGCATGAAAGCAAGGATTTGCCGGATTTCGATCCTGCCCCCCTCGTTCCGACCGACCACGCCTCCACATCCAAAATGGGAGCTTCGCGCGACACGGAGCTCGACAGGGCCTGGGCACACGATGTGCACGGTGTGAAGACACGGTGTCCTGTCCTGTTGTCTCCCAGGTATGTGTGATCCATGCGATCCTCAGGGGAGGGTCTCAAATGCCGTCGGCGTTCATCCATCATCAAATTTAACTCTGTTTCCGTGCATGTGGAATTGACTTTAGGTCTCACACAGGCGTGTATACTCATTACTAACCAGTGCCGTCGTTCCTCGGCCGATCGCCCTGCTCTCCACAGTCTCCACCAAGGGTAGCTTTAACCCGTCACTCTCCAGGTGAGCACATCGACATGTAACAAGTCCCGGCCGGACATAAGCTATTTTTCGCTGGTGGGCTATACTCCTTCTCTTCATGCCGTGTTACGTAGTCATCCATTTCGTGACTTGGCAAGGTTGCGCACAATCTCCCTCTTCTCAGCATTTCATTCGCACTGACGTTGTACAAACCGGAAGAGACCCGAGAAAATATCATGGTAACCAAGGAATTCACGGTCTGCCTCGTTAGCGTGCCCTTCGTGGAGGCAGCAAATATCATATCCACTGACGTTCCAGAACATGTGGATATGTGGGTATACGGCACATAGTGTGAGTCGATTATTATTGGTCAAACGCCGATGGAACATGTCACACGACAACCATCGGCGCATGCGTTTGCTTGTTTTAGACCAACGTCAGTCTGATGTACGGCCCCCATGGGTGAAGGAGAGTGGGGTGTGCTTCAAATGCAAGGTATGTGAGATGCCCTCTCGGTACGCTTGAGCTGATGGCTCGATTGATGATATAGTTGTATCACGCGTTTGATATCCCCGAGCCAGAAACGGGAACTCTGACCCAAACGATGATGCTGGGACTCATACGACGGATACACGTGCGCAGATCCATGTTGGGCGAGGGCGGCACCATCGACCCGGCGAGGCTTCGAGCTGTGTCGCGACTGGGGGCAAGGGTTTGACTTGAAGTGACCTAACTGGAGTGCGGCCAAGGAGGGGACGAAAGGGTGACAAGGGACAAGTGAGCCCCGAAAAGATTCCATTCTGTGGAAGATCTCGCATATGGAAGGGACAGACCTGATGCGATTCCGAGGGCAGGATGGAATTAGTAGACATGTTCCCGAGCGTAGGACACGCCCCACGAAGCAAGGCAGGCGGTTTGCGCTGATCTGGAGAAATGAAAAGCACGCCGTCTGCCGCGTTCCTTATCGATCCTGAACCGCTCACGATGAAAAAAAAAAAAATCGAAAAAGAGCGCAAATCCGCGAGGCAGAGGGGACATGCGGATCCAGATCATCTCTGCTTATATACGACGCTGTTATCGCTGCTCGACAGCGAACGTCGTCGACGACAACGACGACGACGGTGACGAGACCAGGGCGCGAGTTGTTGCCTAGTTGCCACTAGTAGTTGCCACGTGTGTCCGCATTCGCTTCTCTCTGTCCGGTCCGCTGCTTTTCTTCTTCCCTCTCCGACACACACACAAAGACAACGCATACATCCACCCTCGCCACTCGGCGCACGGTCGCACGTCGACCGCACTCACCCACGTACGTCTTGCTCGTCGTCACCGTACTCGACACTAATCCCTAGTCACAGCACCCGGGCGCCCATGGACGACCCCGCCTCAGCCGCAGAGCAACGCGCCAATGCCGTCGCAAAGCTTCGTCGCGCCGCGTCCCTGCCCCGCATGAAGGACGGCAGACGTCCCCCAATGCATATCGAAGCCGTGAGCGACGGAGAGAAGTTCCAGGCAGAGGATGAACAGGATGCCACCGAACCCACCCACCATCGCCCATCCAGTCCCGATCCAAGACCTGAATCTCCCCAAGAACAGAAACCCGCCACACCCGAACCATCCACCTCTGGTCGCAAACGCCGCAGCAGATCCCGCTCTCGCTCCAGGGGCTCGAGAGACTTCAAGGGTAAAAAGCTTCCCCAGTCTCAAGTACCCCAATCTGTTACCCCAAGCAACGACTCTTCCCCGGACGACTCGCCCTCCCCCCCGCCAGCCTTGCTCCAGCCCTCGTCTGTCGTCGCACCGATACCCTCCTACTTTGCAACTCCCCCGCCATCGAGAGTCCTCATGTCCCCCAACTTTCTATCTCCTGGAACACCCCTCCTCTATCCCGGCACCTCACCACCCACGCCGTTGATGCCCACACTAGACGCTATTCAAAAGGGTCTTTTACGGTCGAACAGCGTGGCCGCACGTATGCAGGCCCTTCATAAGCTCACAGGTGGCAATCTGGAATCTCAGGATTCCACGTTTTCCTCTCCGTCCATATCTCCACAGCCTGGCTTGGTAAAGCTTGGCCGTAATAACACCGTCTCGGGTGGTGAACGCACAGTTGCCCGCATGAAGCTCTTTACCGCACTTGGCGAAAGAATCAAGGAGCTCGACGAGGGAGGCACGAGTGCAGGAGAGGAACGTCCTGTATTCTCTACGCCTGCAAAACGAAGACGACGTAGATCAGCCCGGAATTCAGCCAGCAAATCCAACCAGGGGGCGGCTACCGAAGATTCCGAGGTGCTGTCTACTTCGACGAGTACTCCGACCCACTCTTTGATGCCACTACCCTACACCCAACGATCGCTCACGGAATCCGTCCGCACAGCTTCCACAACGCCTATACCTATCCAGCCTGTATCCACTCCTAATATCAATCTTGATGAGAGTATCGCGGAAAGCCGTCAAACAACCCCTGTCCGGGCTGTGCATAATCAGTGGAAGCGGAGAAGTATAGTCGTCGAACAGGACGACGATGCGCCTGCTCCTCCACAGTCTACCTATCCTGGACTCCCCGTTACTCCGAGGCGTTCATCTTCTGAGCTTAACCAACAGTTACCCCACCCGTCAGATGCCCCATCGATCGAATCAACCGACTCAGCCACGGGTGCTGTGGGTGAGCCATTATACCTTTCGGGCGGGTCTCCATCAAGGCAAGATCCCTTCCCCTCCAGCCCATTTGCTACACCACACAAGGAAGTGTCACTGTCTTTGCGTGATGAGGGGGATGACATGGAGTCCGAGGAGCCTGAGCAGGTTGTATACCCTGCTGAACACCTTCGGCGGTCACCCTACCACGATGCTTTTGAGAGACAAATTAGCTGGGTCGCAGATCCGGGTCAGTTTTTCACTGTTGGAATCTTCCATGATAGGAAATGTTAACGTCTCTTAGTTCCCGAGTCTAACATTGCTGTCCATAACGAAGATGACGAAGATGAGGAACAGTTGCGTGGCGTGGTCGAGGACGACGACGATCACATCCCTCCAGAGTCGCCTCATGAAGAATCTGGTCCTCAGACCGAGGAATCGTCACCCCGCATATCTTCAGACTTCAAGGAGCTAGTGGTCGTCGACATCGAGCCATCCTCGGAACAACCTTCTGTCCCAAGTTCCCATGATTCCACGTCACAAGCAACGACGCTGAATACTACTTCACTGCTCCCTATTGGTGACGAGTCGGATTCCTCGCAGCCAGCTTACCCTCAACGTCTTTCGGTCGCGTCGCGCATACAAAGCGATCGATCACCCCTGGCTACCGAGTTCGATGCGGACAATTCACTTACCGCGCCAGAAACGCCGCTGAAGCGGGAGGGCTCTCTTGGAGCTTGGAGCAAAATGCTTGTAGCCCTTACGAGGAGCAGCTCGAGCAATGGTCGTCGATCTCGGACCAATAGCATAGCTACTCGGGAACGAAGACAGAACACGGACTCGAGTATCAGTCGGGAGAGTGGAGGAAGCCTAGCAAGTCCCAAAGCAGACAAGAACGAGCTTGGGTCGACATATCCTCCGGGCACACAGCAGTCGGTTATGCAATCTTCGTCTGCTTCGACGTCGATGCAGTCATTGGCGCTGCCAACGCCACCGAGAAGTGGCGTCTCTCCAATTCCACCGGCTTCCAACCTTGATCTTTCCAAATATAACTTGGATGCTAAATTGTTCCCATTCCCAGGGATCAAGAAGCTCGAGGAACAACGTATCAATAGCCGGAATCGCCGGGGACTGTCGATATCCTCGTCTACTCCGGATATCGTTCTCTCTCTCCACGGGAATGAGAACGAGATGCCATTGCCCTCAAGCTCCTCGAGTAACACACCTTCCAACTCTCCCGATATCAAGCGAGATCGGATTCTTGCACACCAAGTGTCGGACACACATCTTCTTCCCAAATTTAAGAGCCTTAATTCCCCACCTCTTTCGACTGCCCCTTCGTCATCGTCGCACGACTACCTCAGCGGTGGACAAATGCCAAACAGTCAATCGCCTGGTTCAGTCCTATTGAAAACACTGCCTACCAACCGTGAGGGCGTCCGCAAGTGGTTGAGTAATAGGTTTGGGTCGTCAACGCCGACTTTGGCAAGTAACACGCTCATTTCGAATTCTCAAACCGTTCGCCCCACTGTACCTAAGAAGCCTTCGCTTTCCGAAATATTGAGGTGGAAGAAGGAAAACGACCTGACTTCGGATTGGGAAGACATTGGTTCTCCAGAAAAGTCGAGGACACCAACAAGCGGTACCAACGGGACTCTGTTGTTTGGGAAGTCACATAATGGAGACCTTTCTCCTGTCAGCCCGAACGGGAACTGTGCGCATGAGGATACACAGAAGACGCCTCGGGCAAGTAAGATTGCCAAGCCAAGTAGTGGTACCTCCCCTTCTCCCATTGAGCCCTCTGCGCCCTGCGCTCTGGGAACATTCACATTACCCCCTACCCCATCACCGCCAGAGCCTGTGCCATCATCCACACCTGAACCTTGGTCATCCATGTCCGATTATCCTCCGCCAACTACTTCGGAGTCATCTTCAAACACGTCCTCGCAGTACTCAGAGTTCCCCTCCAAAAGTGCTGTTATCATGGAACGCCTAGACGAGATGTTAGGACGTGGACCAAAGAGTTCCGCCTGGCCGTCAGCGATCGATGACCCGCCTCGGAAGTTGATATTGGCTGCACCCGTCTTGCAGGTGGTCAATTCCGATACGGTCAAGGATCGTTTCCTTTTTCTCTTCAACGACATCTTTATCATTGCTAAGCCTATCATCCAAGACCCAGACGCCTTCCTCGAGCTGACGAAGCCGAATCCTTCGGACAGAAAATTTGTCGTGAAGAATGTCGTCCTCCTTCGCAATTTGCGATTTAGCGGCGAACGCGAAGAGCCTCAGTCACGCAGTGTGCCACGCAACGCTCTCACTCAGTCCTTTGTCGAGCAATTTGCCAACGACGCCGATCAAGCCATCGTGTGTCTGTTCAACAATTCGGGGCAGGCTGATGATCCCATGGCATTGGCACAGCTACTATTCCGCACGCCGGAGATCGATCGCGCACAGCTCGGTGATTATCTAGCCAGGAGGACATCACGTGTCGTTCTCAAACACTACCTCGATGTGTTTGGGTTCACCGGTGTCAGGGTGGACAAGGCGTTGCGCATCTTCTTGCAGACCATTAACATCCCAACACGCACCACCCAGGGACCCAGCCCCCTTGATATCCTGCTTGATTCCTTTGCCGGTCGGTGGTATGATGCCAACGGGAAGCAGGTTGCCTACGACAAGGACCTGGCTTACAGGTTCTCACGAGCAATCGTGCAACTCAATGAAGTATTGCACGGCGGGATATCCCAGGAACCTGGCTCAGCTAGATATGTCGGGAGAAATGTCACCGCCAGAGACTTCTTGGATGCTTTCCGACGTCACGACCCTCGTGGTTTACTCTCCGATGACATTCTCAGCGATGTCTACGAATCCGTCTATCGTGAGCCATTCTCACAAGCACGCCACCCGACTTCCAATGGGCCCGCCGAGATTACTGTTACCTTTAAGCGCGCATTACCCTCCCGTCTGACTTACAAGGTCCAGTCTGAACCGGTCGTAATCCGTATTCCGCAGCCCGACCCTAACTTCACGATCGAGCTATTTGGACACAATCTCGCCTTTGAACCGCCCGTTCTTTCATTC
>JBBPTC010000078.1:0-45277 GCA_038093955.1 Boletus albobrunnescens
AGACCAGCGAGGGCTGTGATTACTAGAAGGAGGGGGAGCGCGAGATCTCTCTCTAGATGGAGGGTTCTCCTGTAGGTAATCGTTTGCCTCGAGTATAAACCTCCGGGCCTGATCAATCTCTCTTGGATCTGCAGCCTACTGTATCCCAAGCTGAACTCCCTCTCGAATAAGGTCACTGGCAGAGCGTCGCGGCAGATTCTGACTATGTAAACTGTGATGGCCGCTACTCTGAGGTTGTTCTCCAGCTTGACTTAATCGGGCAACTAGAGTTTTATATACAGGTTGCCAATCTACTGGGTCTTCTAACTCTGGTTCACTATAGGTGGGGGTGGAAGGGTGATAACGGGGAGAGTACTCTTCTAGGAAATCTAACTCGTATGAGAATTGGAGATAAGGCGGGTAGATGGGGAAGGGAGTACTCGGCTGATAGTATTCTAGGTCTTCGGTATCTAGATCAATGGAGTCCTCACGGACGGCAGTACTAGGGGCGTCTTCAGGGGCGAGGGTGGAGTTAGGACGGACGGTCTGTTCCGCTTCATCTAGCGATGTCACGTAATCGGATAATTCTGGGTCAGAGGCTGGATGTTGTAACTATCAATGGAACTCGTCAGTTCTTGCTGTATCACTGTGTAACCGGTGACTACAGTACCTGTAGGTCTTCTTGTTCAAGCTCGATGGTTGCGATATCCGGGATAAGGTCAAACACAGTGGGGTAAGATGGAGGAGAGGCCGGTTGGGGAAGATTGCTAGATCCGGCGACAGCGGCGTTAAGGATATCGGTGATGTAGTAGTAAGGCACTAGATCTCGGTTAGTGTCCTTATTGATATGTCAATCTGATGGGAGCCTACTGGTGCTATCAATATCGCGATGTGGGGTGGGAATAGAAGTGGAGTCCGGTTGGGTAGCTAATCCAAGCGGTTAGTATAGTCTTGTCCTAATGAAACGACCAACCCACTTAAGAGCTAGTTGTTTGGGTTGGAAAGAGTACTAGATGTGAGCCAAGCACTAGCTGTTGTTGGGAAAACTCCAGGAGGACAAGACTGCCGTCTCCTGGTGATGTATTGGGCTTTATATACTGTAGCTACATGCACACAGACCGTGCTATGCTTATCTCTACTTACTATACAGAGGGATGAGCTAGAATGACTGGGTATGACATGTGTTTAGGCTGTGTACATGTGGATTGGGTGTGGCGAGTCATGAGTGGATGATAGGAGTCATGAGGCGAACATATGTGTGACTAGGCGGAACATGTGTTTGATAGTGTGACATGTGAAGAGGTGACATGGTGAAGGTGTGAAGAGTGAACATGTGGAGCCATGATATCGTGAAGGCGTGAAATGGTGAAGTGGTGAAGTTGTGAAGATGTGAAGACCTGACTGATGTGACTGATGGATTAGGATAAGATGATTAGGAAAAGTGTAGTGAACTTTGGTAGTGAAATAGTTATCGACCTGAGATGAGTGATTGAGGACTGGGAAAAATAGGGAAAAATAGGGGAAAAAATAGGCATGTGTAACACCTACCATAAATGGTTTACATCCAGATCTACTTCTTGACAATAGATCCGAGTTAGCTGACCACTCTAACTCCATAACTGACACTTGATCTGGCTAATGTAGATCAACATCTGAATTTTACCCCTGATTAGAAGTTTCACTTTCAGCATCATATTGATTGTATTGCTATCCAGAATGAAGTAATCCGAAAGCATCACTTACTCAAGAAGTGTAGGAAACTAAGAAAACTTACTAAAAGCCCTAAACTCAGAAAAACTCTATAAATTCATCATATTAGCCAAAGTCATTGCTATCTTGAATGATAAACAAATGGATTGAAATGAAAAGTCTCTTGCTATAGCTCGAGAATTCAACAGAGTAGAAGAGGCAATGTCCAAAACCAATAGAGCCCTTGCTAGATTTGGAAACAGGAATGAGGATCTAAAGAAAAAAGTCAAAACACTTCAAGATTGACTTACAATTGCAGAAAGTTTAGCACAGCCAGACACTCCACCACCATCTGGATCTGGAGGTTTCTCATGCAAAGTAGAGATCTTCACTGATCCCGGTGAATATGATGGGTCATGTGCTAAGTTTGAAGAATGGTGGGCCAAAATCAAAGGATGACTCAAAGTCAATTCTCGCCTCATTGCTCCCGGATCTCAGGGTGCAGTAGTTGCCATACTGTCCAGAATGAAAGGTCCACTAGCTGGATGCTTCTCAGAAGTACGCCTATCCAGAGATCCCCCCTATCCATGGGACATGCTAGAAGTAGAACTTCCAGCTATGTTCCAATCATCTAATCAAAAAGATTGGGCCATTCATGAACTTGAGAAACTCAAACCAGGAGAAATGAGTATAGATTCTTGGATTGTAAAGTTCAAATCACTCTATCTTCTTGCTCAACTTGAAAGTGGTCACATGATCAACATTGTAGAAAAGAATGCTCACTCTTCCATCAATGCACAGATCATTAAGTAAGACTAACATCTCAGATTACATGGGAGAAGTTCAAAGAGTTGGCACTGTACAAGAATCCCTGAATTTCATATTTGAAAGGAAGCCTGCTAGACAAGCGAATGCCCTCACTTACGATGACGAAAGTGATGAGGCACATATAGACGCCTTTACCTGAAAAGGAAAGGGTAAACCCTGATCTGCTAATATAGAATCCTGCTTCAATTGTGGAAAACCAGGCCATTTCACTAAGGATTGCAGGCAATCCAACACCAGATGTAGCAAATGCCATTTGTCTAGAGGACAGCATAAACCAATATGCAGTAAAGCCAGTACCACTACTATCTGAGCTACTACCACATCACAAAGCACACCTGCCATATCATGGGAATAGGCACAGGAATCATTGCCACGCACTTGTAAAGGAATGACCTATGAACAAGTCAAAGCACTTTTCCAATCTCATGAGGCAAAAGCCTCTGTGGCTTGAGTGATCTGGGCAAACAAGCTGCACAATTCGCCAGTTTCAAAACAGTAAATTATTCTCAAAGTCAAAAGGGGTCTTCAATTGAGTTGGAGCTTGGCCAGGACTCTAATCTGGTGCTTAATTCCTTTTCCACTAGTTATAATCAACAAACCCCAAACATTCCTAGTATTGCTCGAATCCAAGGAAATCCAACCAAGGATATTATTTTACCAATCCATGTTACATCATTTTGATCTTGCAATAAAATCATTTATGCCCAAGCTCTACTTGACTCAGGAGCTAATACCATATTCATTGACTGCATATGGGCAAAAGAAAATAAGATTCCACTTAAACCTTTAGATCACCCGATTCCGGTGTATAACGTTGATGGAACCTGAAACTCCATTGGTGACCTCACACATTACACTGACATCATCATTGATTACAATGGACATGGAGAGAGAACCATTGCTGAAGTAATTGATCTTGGAAAGAATCAAGTTATCTTAGGCTTTACTTGGATAAAGCAACACAACCCAGTGATTGTTTGGAGGGAAGAAATAGTCCAGATGACTCATTGCCCTTCTTCCTGTCAAAACTTGAACTCACGCCCATTTTTCTGACAATATGACTCTGAAGAATATGATAGTCAGAAAGTTTTTAATGAAATCTATGT
The DNA here is from genome assembly GCA_038093955.1 of Boletus albobrunnescens. Taxonomy (NCBI): domain Eukaryota; kingdom Fungi; phylum Basidiomycota; class Agaricomycetes; order Boletales; family Boletaceae; genus Boletus; species Boletus albobrunnescens. The sequence continues at coordinate 3,603 of JBBPTC010000078.1, forward strand.
AGGACAGAAGGTTGACCAACAATTGGCCGATCTCATGAATAAAGAAAAGAAACCTGAAGAACTTATATCAAAGAAATATCATAAATTCCTAAAAGTATTCTCTAAAACAGAATCAGAATGCATGCCCATATGAAAACCATGGGATCATGCAATAGAATTGAAGGACACCTTTGTTCCAAAAAAAGGTCAACTGATTCCTCTCTCCTCTATAGAACAACAAGAAATGATCGACTTCATAGACAATCAGTTGTGAAAAGGATATATTCGCCCTTCTAAATCTCCTCAAACCTCCTCAGTATTCTTTGTTCCAAAGAAAGATGGACAAAAATGAATGGTACAAGATTACCAATATCTAAACAAATACACTGTGAAAAATAATTATCCATTGCCACTTATCTCTCAGCTTGTTGACAAGCTTAAAGGATCCAAGTTATTTACCAAGATGGATCTCTGATGGGGATATAACAATATCCAAATCAAAGAAGGAGATAAATGGAAAGCCGCTTTTGTATGCCATTGAGGCACCTTTGAACCTCTAGTGATATTCTTTGGCTTATGCAATTCACCAGCCACTTTCCAAACCATGATGAATGACATCTTCACTGACATGCACAATGTGTGTGTTGTCTATATAGATAATCTTATGGTCTTCACTAAAACTGATGATCATAAAGAACATGACAAAATTGTACTTGAAATACTCTGACAACTTGACCTCTTTATCAAACCAGAGAAATATCATTTCTGAATTAAAGAAGTAGAGTTCTTAGGAATGATCATTACTCCATCAGGAATTAAAATGGATGATGACAAAGTGAAAGCTGTTCTAGAATGGCCTACATCCACTACTGTTCGACAGGTTTGAAGCTTTCTAGGACTTGCCAACTTTTACCATCGATTCATAGAAGGCTATGTACAAGTCACTTGTCCTCTCAATGATCTTACAAAGAAAGAAAATCCCTTTATATGGGCTGAAGCTCAGCAAACAGCATTTGATACTCTCCAACATCACTTCACTTCTGCCCCTATTCTTGCATTTCCCGATATAGATAAACAATTTCGCTTAGAGACTGATGCCTCTGATTTTGCCACAGGAGCTGTGCTCTCAATAGAGCTAGATGGCAAATGGCATCCAGTTGCATACTCTTCGCACTCTATGAGCCCAGAAGAACAAAATTATCCTATAGCTGATAAAGAAATGCTTAGTGTTATCCGAAGTCTTGAACAGTGGAGACACTACCTAGAAGGTACTCAATCTGAATTTGAAATTTGGAATGATCATGCCAATCTCCAATGGTTCATGCAAAGACAAGATCTAAATTGTAGACAAGCCCAATGGGCTCAATATTTATCTAGGTTTAACTTTAAATGGGTCCATAAAGCCAGAGCTCAAATGGAAAAAGCCGATGCCTTGTCCCAACAAGAAGACCATACTGCTGGCATGGATGCCAATAATAAAAGTATATTAGTCATACCGCCAGAAAGAATCAGAAACACAGTTATCATAGGAACAGATTCCAATACCATCAAAGAAAAAATCAAAAATGCTACTTGGAGACTAAAAGAAAAAGAAATAACAAAGCTATGTGCCAATAACAAAGTCTGTATGAAGCAGCAAGATTTGCTAGCAAACGAAAAAGGAAAGATTTTTGTGCCCAATGTTCATGATCTCTGAATGGAGGTTATACGATTACATCATGACACTCCTATTGCTGGACATCCCGATATAGAGAAAACATTAGAACTCATCTTGCGCAGTTATTGTTGGCCAGGAATGTCAACACTAGTGAAAGATTATGTTTCAAGATGTGATTGCTGTTACACTTGGCCTGGGTAAGGATGAGTGTAGCCAAGGTTGGTCAAAGGTCGAGGAGTGATGCTATGGTGGTATTGTAGGTCGGGACTGGAATGGACGTTGTGGTAGTATTACAAGTCTGGACAGGAAATGACATTGTGGTGATATCACAAGTTGAGGTTAGGAATGACGTTATGCAGCAATGTCACGAGTCGAGCAAGAGCGAATGGTGGAATGCCGTTTGTACGAGTAAGCGTTGAGTCAATAGTCTCAACAATGACTAGATCAAGAACACCGTTCAAAGTGTGGTGAAGACTTGTAACAAGGAGGTGAGACTTCAAAAGGAAAAGAGGTGTTATTGAACTCAGACTAGATTACAGGATGTACACCTAGGAGATCAAAGCTAAGGTACTTTGGTATGATCATGGGGTTTATATAGATAAGCCATCACGCACGGACCAAGACAAGAAGGGAATTCCACAGGGAGAAGTCTGAATAAGCGACTGTGGAATGGAAAGTCATAGAACGACGAAGAAAAATAATGTACACATGATCAGAGATAAGAAGATAAGAGACTTGGGACTTAGCGGGTGGCACAGCTAAGTGGCATGGAATAGTCCGAGATGAGTAAAGGTTAGCATAGCTAGTCGATGAGGACTAGTCAAGACAAAAGAAAAGAATAAATTGTAACATTACCCCCCTATTATGTTCCAAACTCCTGTTGGAACTACTTTTTAAAAATCTAAATAGGCTCCCCCCAAAGATCCAGTAATGTTGGCCCAGGCGGTAGAGTCATATTCGTCATTATAGTCAGGAGGCGAGGGAGACCTCAGTGGAGAAGGTGGATGAGGGATAGGACAATGGAGAGTGCGTCGTGTACAAGGTTGGAATAGAGGAGGAACTGGAAGAGGTTCCACAAAATTTACAGATCTGGTACCATGACCAGAAGACAAGGAAGACACTTGCAAAGATCGAGTGTGGTGAGATGAGGAAGATAGAGTAGGAGAGGTCGGAGTGGCAGGGATCGACCTTCTCTTGAGTGGGCAAGCGGCCTGTGAATGACCTGGTGCAAATCGGAGACAAAGGGGGCAACAATAGAAATGACAGTCATGTTGAAAGTGATCTAGTTGGTGGCAGTAATGACATGCTTCAGCAAAGTGAGGGTGATTGGATGGGAGAGCTATACTTCCATCTCCTCCAGTCCAGTAGTGGTCGACACGTTCTGTGTAGGTGAGTTTGGCGGGTTCTAAGGCAGACGAGGATGCAGATGGGATCGAAGGAACAGTGGGGACATGAGGGGAGGAGAGAGGGACAAATGGCAGATGCTCTTGTTCATTGAGCTCTTGGAGGTAGCGATCAAGGTCTTTGAGAAAGTTGAAGAAGCCCATCTGGTGTGAAAGCATGTTTATTGAGTCGTTTAACTGTTTGATGACGTCTCTGATGATGGATTTGAAGAAATCGAATTGCGGGTCGGAGGAATAATGATTGGCTAGGAGTTCTAGCCGGCCGACTTGGTGGGCTGCCATATAGACAGCGAGAAGGGAGGACTCCATGTTGAGATGGGCATTTATAGTAACTGCAAGGTGTGAGTCCCTAAAGTAGGCATGGAGTCGGTAAATCTGGTTATCGTCTGAGAAGTCATCGACCAGATGATGGGCGAAGAGTGGAATGTCCACTGAAACGACAAGGACGGCAGGAGCATGAACAAATACTTGAGAGGACGACGTAATGGCCTGGGCAATAGGGGGAAGGTTTTCTTTGGCAGTGAGAATAGTTCCACTAGGAGGTAGAGGAGAGTCTATGGTAACAGAAGGTTCAGTAATAGTCATAGAAGATTCAGTAGAAAGAAAAGACGATTCATAGAGGTTGGATATGGTGGACATTGTTTCTTTCAACAATGGTTTTTGTTTTTGGTGGATGTTTGAGAGGAAGAGGACGAGGAAGGGAAGGTGGAAGAATGAAGTTTTTTATACTCATTGAGAGTGGACTGTGCATTTTTGAGATCCCGCTCAGGAACCCAGAAGTCTTCTTCAGCCAAATATCCTTTCCATCGGATCAGGTAATATCGGAAGGACAGAGTTCCACGGTGGCATAATATCTACTCTATTTCGTATTCTGCTTCGCCATCAACCAGGTCAGGAGGTGGCACAGGAAAGTTCTTCCCATAGACAGTGTTTTCGCGATAAGGCGATAGAAGAGAAGCATGGAAGATGGGGTGAATTTTCCATGTCTGTGGGAGTTGGAGTTGATATGTAATGGATGATAAGACCTTCGTAATGGTAAAGGGTCCTTCTTGCTTTGGGGCTAATTTTGGGTGGACAATGTGGTATTTCAAGTTGCAGGCTTCTAGCCACACATTATCACCTTTCTGAAAAGGGGAAAATGGTTTGTGAGAGCAGGAGGCCATGACTTGCCTAGCAAGTTCATGCACGGCAAGGGCTTCATTTCGAGCGGTGGTAAGGAAGTTTATCCATTCTTCAATGGCAGGGAGATTGGATGAGGCAATCACATTAGAAAGGGCATGGGGTTCATATCCCATTATCAAAAAGAATGGGAACTTGCCAGTGACAGAGTGAGGGTGGTGATTGTGGGTGAATTCTGTGTGGGTAATGGATGTGGACCATGCGGTGGGGTTATTCCCACAGTAGATATGCAGATAAGTTTCAATTTCTTGATTGACCCGTTCCATTTCACTGTTAGTCTAAGGATGGTAAGCTGTGGAGAGGGAGAGATCGTAATCAAGGATTCTCCTGAGTTCTTTTGCAAAAGCAGAGGCAAATTGAGGACTCTGTCAGAAATGATTTTGTCATAAAGGCTGAAGCGTGAGTAGACTTTTATGAAAAAGAGTGAGGCTACTCCTTCAGCCGTGCAAGTTTTCATGGTTGGGCAAAGAATCACCCCCTTAGTAAGCCCTTGGTCAACCATGACCAAAAGAGAGTCGAAACCAGCAGATGGAGGGAGGTCAGTGATGAGATCACAAGAAATCTGCTGAAAAAGGCGAGAAGCAGTGGAGGAAATAGGAAGGAGTGGGGGTGAAGTCAGATGGGTGTTAACTTTGTTCTGCTGGCAGACGGCACAGCCAGAAACAAAGGAATGGATGTGCGTAGTGAGGCCTGGCCACCAGTAATTGGTGGCGATGAGCTGACGAGTTTTCAAGAAGCTAGGGTACCGGTGGAAGGATGATCATGGCAGCATGAGACGATGGAGCGATGAAGGCCCTCGGTGGAAGGGATGTAGACACGGTTCTGATAAAGAAGGATACCATCATGAAGTTGCCAATCAGAGAGGTGGGAATGAAAAGGAGCAGGGAGGCCCTTGTTGAGGGACTGGAGGACAGACAGGTAGAGGTTGTCCTTCTTCAATTCATCTTCAATGACACTAGAGAGAGTAGAATTAATTATGTTGATGAAGAGAGAGGGGGGAAGAAGAACGGTTCCTTGGTTGTCGTTGTCTAAGGCAGGAAGGAGGTCAGGACAATGAAAAAGAGCATTGGGGGCAGCAAGGTCTTTGCTGGGAACGTGAGTGATCTTGAGGTCAAAATCTGCAAGATCTAAGAGCCAGTGGGCCTGACGACAGTTCAGGTGTTGGGCAGAACAGAAGTATGTCAGGTTTTTATGGTTAGTGAAGACCTGGATGGGGAAAGTGGAGCCAAGAAGATAATGGCGCCATGCTTTAAGGGTATGGAGGATCGTGAGGAGTTCACGATCATAGATGTCATAGTTTCTCTCTGTGGGGGAAAACAATTCAGAGAGATATGAACAAGGGTGCCACTCACTATTGGCATCAGTTTGGAGTAGAACAGCCCCAGAAGCATACTTAGAGGTATTGGTAGTGATGATGAATGGTGCAGAGACATCTGGGAAATGGAGGATGGGTTGTGCAAGGAAGAGGGCTTTGAGGCAATCAAAAGCGCTCTGATGGGAGGGAGTCCAGGCCCACGCCTGGGATTTCTTGGTGAGATCAATTAGGGGGCGTGCAACGGTAGAGTAGTTTGGGATGAAGCAGCAATAGAAATTAGCAAAGCCAAGGAAGGAACATACGTCCTTGACTTTTTCTGGGGTAGGCCACTTGGCAATACCATTGAGTTTGACTGGGTCCATGGTGATCTCATCAGGACAGATGATCATACCAAGGTATTTGACTTCCTTGGTAGCAAAGTTACACTTGGAGAGTTTCAAGTGTAAGTCAAGTTCTTGCATCCTTTGAAGAACACGTTTTGTGCACTTCTTGTGGATTGCCTGGTTTGGAGAAAAGATAAGAAGGTTGTCCATGTAGATGATGAGCCATCCTTCAGCAATCATGTCTTGGAATGAATCATTCATGAAGCATTGGAATATAGCAGGGGAATTTATGAGACTAAAGAACATGACAGTGATTTTGAAGAGGCTGCAATGCATGATGAAAGTGGCTTTCCATTGGTGTCCATCTTTGATGCGGATATTGTTATAACCCCATCGAACATTGAACTTGGTGAAGACTTTTGTATCTTTGAGTTTATCGACGAGGTCGGAGATTAAAGAAAGAGGGTACGTGTTATGGTCAGTGTGTTCGTTAAAATAGCGGTAGTCTTGACAGGGGTGAAGACCACCATCTTTCTTTTTGATGAAAAAGAAAGGGGACACTTGAGGAGAGTGGGGCAAATCTTTCCAGATGCAAGGTTTTCGTTGATGAAGGCATCAATTGCCTTCTTCTCTTCAGGGGCAAGAGGGTAGATCTTCCCAATCTTTGGTTTAAACGACTCATCGAGGTTGATCTCATGATCATAGGGTCAGAAAGGCAGGACATGATCGGTAGCTTCCTTCAAGAAGATGGAAGCATATTCTTGATATTCAGAAGAAAGGACAGTTTCCTTCTTGTTCTTATCAGCTTCTCTAGCTAGCTCCATAGCAGAGGTTACTTTAGCGATGGAGGTTAGTTTGGCAGGAACTGAGAAACCCAGGGGGGAGAAATAAGAACCAAATCGTACAATCTGGTTGCAGGTGTAGACGTCGCAGGCCTGTTGAACGTATTTGTTTTTGGACCTGTGTCCAATAAACTTTTTGAGGTGATCAGCAGCAGTTGCTCTGATCATGGTATGTTGAGGAGGGAGGTGACATTGATTTAAAAGAGTATTGTTGGAGAAAGCATTCGAGGCGTAAGATTGATAGAGTCCCTTGGATTCATCAATGGACTCATCAATTATAAGGGTATTAGATTTCCAGTCGACGGAAGGGTTGGCTTTCTTCAGCCAGGGAAGTCCAAGGATAATGTTCTTGGTTCCACAATCCATAACATAGAAGGTCACCTTTTGGGCTATTCCTTTGATATTAAGGTAAAGGTCAGAAGTGAAACAAATCTGGCCTTTCTTGTTTATTGTTTGGTTGACGTTTTGGATGGAAATTGGTTTCAGTAAACAAGTGGTGGGCAAATGGTGTTTTCAGACAAATCCAAAGTTGATGCAGGAAATGTCAGCACTGTTATCAACTAGAGCGTGGGTGTTGATGACTTTTATGATGTGTGAAGGGTCAATTACTTGTATTGGTATCTGGAGAGATTTGATTTTCGAGGATACAAGTATAGGAGTGCATGTAAGAGAGGAAGAAGAGGAGGGTACTTGCGTCGATCAAGGCCTCCATTCTAAAAACCCTGTTTGAATTGGACATGTCCTACTGTGTCCACTTCATTATCACAGTTCTCCAGTTTTGGAAGATCTGGGAGATCCTTTTCATCTTTCTTTGCCTTTTGGACCTTTTTTTCTGTTTTCTTCGGTGTGGATCCAATAAGTTCGGTTTTGCAGTTGTACGATGTATGTCCCTTTCGGTGACATCTGAAGCATCATCCTTCTTTGGCAAATTGTAGCGCTACAGTGGTATTGTAGGTCAGGACTGGAATGGACATTGTGGTAGTATCACAAGTCAAGGTCAGGAATGACGTCATGCAGCAATGTCATGAGTCGAGCAAGAGAGAATGGTGGAATGCCATTCATATGAGTAAGCATTGAGTCAATAGTCTCAATGACAACTAGATCAAGAACACCGTTCAAAGTGTGGTGAAGACTTGTAACAAGGAGGTGAGACTTCAAAAGGAAAAGAGATGTTATTGGACTCAGACTAGGTTACAGGATGTACACCTAGGAGATTGAAGCTGAGGTACTTTGGTATGATTGTGGGGTTTATATAGATAAGCCATCGCACACAGACCAAGACAAGAAAAGGAATTCTGCAGGGAGAAGTCTGAATAAGTGACTGTGGAATGGAAAGTCGTGCAATGACAAAAAACAATGATATACACATGATTAGAGATAAGAAGATAAGAGACTCAGGACTTAGCAGGTGGCACAGCTAAGTGGCATGGAATAGTCCGAGACAAGTAAAGGTTAGCATAGCTAGTTGACGAGGACTAGTCAAGACAAAAGAAAAGAATAAATCGTAACAATCGCTGTGCTAGATTCAAAGGACAAAACATTGCCCCTGCCGGAAAATTACAACCATTACCAATTCCAGACAAACCATGGAAGGATATATCTGTTGATTTCACCACAGATCTACCCCTATCAAAAGGATTTGATTTAATCTTAGTGGTCATCAATTGATTCTCTAAAGAAGTCAAATTCATTCCCTGTGTAAAAGCGATATCTGCTTTGGATACAGTTCGTCTTTATCTAGACCATGTATGGAAACATCATATGCTTCCATCTACCATCATTTCCAATCGAGGTCCTCACTTTGCCTCTCAGATGATGAAAGACTTATGTCATAGATTAGGGATTCAACCTAAATTATCCACCACTTTCCATCCCCAAACTGATGGACAAACAGAGCGAATGAATAGAGATCTCCAACAATATCTTTGCTTATTCACTTGCGAGAAACAAGACGAATGGATTGATTGGTTGCCTCTTGCACAATTCTCATATAACTCAAAGCAATAACAATCTACTTGGAAATCTCTGTTTGAAGTAACTCATACTTATCAGCCTCGCTTGGGTTTTGAGCAATGTTCTACCAAAGCTCCCACTGCAGAACAATTTGCAAAAGATATTCAGGACACTATAGACCAAACTCGGGCCAACCTAGAGAAAGCTCAACGCCATATGAAAAAAAAAGCTAATAAACATAGATCTAAGGCACCTGGTTACATCATTGGTGATAAAGTTTGGCTCTCTACCAAAAATTTGAAATTGACACAAGCTTCTCACAAGCTGTCAGAATGATGGCTAGGACCTTATGTTATTATGAAATTGATTGGCAATAATGCCATCAAGCTTCATTTACTGAAATCTATGCGAATTCATCCAGTAGTGAATATATCTAGAGTAAAACCCTACAAAGAATGCCTTCCAGGCCAATCAATCGACAAGCCAGGACCAGTGCTAATTACTGAAGATCAGGAAACTGAATGGCTAGTTGATTACATAGTGGATGCATGCTGGAAAGCCAATAGATTAGAATTCCTTGTTTATTGGCAGGGATATTCCAATGAAGAATGAACTTGGGAACCGGAATCCTATTTGACTCATTCACAGGAGTCAATTGCTGACTTTTACAAGTCGCATCCAAATACACCTCGCCAGCTCTGCATGACCACACTTGATTTCCTTGACCTATTGTGGTCGCCCAATAGCAGAAGTCCCAAAGGATAGACTCCCTCTAGACTGCCTAGACATTGACTCATGCTATAACTCGTGTTCTGACTCAAGTACACCTCATGGTGACACTGCCAAGATAAGAGAAAGGTATAAAGCCTTGAATGCTTTGCCCCCTCCTCTCATCCCCTCAAGTTCTCACACACCACAGATACAATGGCCCACTTGAACAATGCTAACAACTTTTTCACTCTTGCTTCCAACTCTTTTTTTATGTTCTATGCCCTCTACCAATACATGACATCTAATCCATGTCTTCCTGACTTCTTCCTTGCCCTTCTCTACACATGGATGACTTATGAATTCCTCTATGGACGTCTCAAATATGTCACACCACTTCCATGCACCTTCCCCCAGTCCACTATCTTTAATGAAGCCATTACCAAATATAACCCCTATTATATGCCTCCCCCTCAGCAGCATGCTGATGGTTGGATTGACAATGCTGGCAACCCTTTCATCCACTGGTGGCATGATAATATGCTTACTGATGAACCCACCTGGCCTTGGGATCTCACACATTGGAATAACATTTATCATGACAATAGCAAAGTATTCATTACATATAATACTGATGAAGTATGGGGTCCTGCAGATGAAGCCCGTGAGGATTCCCACTTATCCTATGATAATGAAGATCTGCCTTAGCTGGATACTGAGCCTGATGACCATGTGCCTGCATATCAAACTTGGGAATATGTCGATGATTCTTGGTCCGCCAATCCTAATTATATTGAGGACACTTCTCTGATGCTTAACTGCACCTAGGATCAACCAGGATGTTTGATCTTAGCAGGGGGGTAGTGTTACACATGCCCTATTTTTCCCCTATTTTTCCCTATTTTTCCTAATCCTCAATTGCTCATCTTGGGTCGATAACTATTTCACTACCAAAGTTCACTACACTTTTCCTAATCATCTTATCCTAATCAACCTCAGTCACATCTTCACATCTTCATGACTTCACGACTTCATGATATCATGGCTTCACATGATCACCCTTCACACCTTCACCATGTCACCTCTTCACATATCACATTATCTTACACATGTTTCACCTAGTCATACATATGTTCACCTCATGACTCCTATCATCCACTCATGACTCACCATACCTGATCCACATGCACACAGCCTAGACACATGTCATATTCAGTCATTCCAACTCATACCTCTGTATAGTAAATAGAGATAAGCATAGCTTGGTCTGTGCACATATAGCTATAGTATATAAAGCCCAATAAATCACCAGGAGATGGCAGTCTTGTCCTCCTGGAGTTTTCCCAACAACAGCTAGTGCTTGGCTCACATCTAGTACTCTTTCCAACCCAAATAACTAGCTCTTAAGTGAGTTGGTGTTCTTGATCTAGTCGTCATTGAGACTATTGACTCAATGCTTCCTCGTATGAATGGAATTCCACTGTTCTTTCTTGCTTGACTTGTGACATTACTGCATGATGTCCTTCTAGACTTTGACTTGTGATATTATCACAATGTTGCTTCCTGTCCAGACTCGTAATACTACCATGATGTCTATTCCAGTCTTGACCTACAATGTCACAGTAGCATCACTCCTCGCCCTTCAACTATCCTAGGCTGTGCTTGTCCTTATCCAGGCCAAGCATAACAAAAGATTGAAGCTATCCAGAAGGCCTACCATCATGTAGTATGCCACCATTTCTTCCTCACACAGATGTGGTCGACCCAACTGTCCTTTGACATCCATTCCTGTTCCATGGTATGCTCGATACTGCAATCAAGAGCCTTTGCTCTCTCCTGAACCTTCGAACTCTTTGCCCACCTCTTGTGAAACCAAAGACCTTCACCTCACCTCCTCTATAGATGAGGAAACTGTCCAGACCTTAGTGCACAACCTTTCAGCATTGCTAACTTTACAAAGACCACCAACCCCACTGTCTCCACCTTCTATTTCAAGGCAGACCTTTTTCACTACAGCACTCCCATATCCAATTACCAAATACCAGACCACATACTCCTACTCCACCTGTCATCATGTTGTCCACCAAACATGCCAAACTCCACATTGGCTTCCCAGAAGAGTATGATGGGAATCCAAAGAACGCCAAATCCTGGCTAAATGCTGTATGCACCTATCTCCTAACAAATGAGGATGTCTACAACACTGACACAAAAAAAGTTGCCTTTGCACTCTCCTATATGAAAAAGGGTGCTGCCTATACCTGGGTATTTACCTTCCAGGGTGACACCCTAGACAACAACTCATTTGTAACCATAACAGACTTTAAGTCCAAATTCCTAGAAGCCTTCAACCATGCCAGTAGCAAAACCGATGCAATCACCTGGCTGGCCACTACTAGGATCAAAGATCACAAGGTACTCTCAGAGTACATTACTGAATTCAAAAACCAAGTTGTGGTCAGCGGCATCACTGAGAAACTTGTCCTCATAAACTACTTCTCTGCCAGTATTCCAGAAACCCTCATGTGACAAATTCTGGTAATGGAAACCATACCAACGAAAGTTACCGATTGATACAAAAAGGCCTTGGTCTTCAAACAAAGTGCTGACCAGTCCGACCTCATCCTTGCAATGCACAGAAATCCTTCCTCAACCCCCTGCTTCTTCTCTACTATCCATGCCAAAGAGAAGGACCCAAATGCCATGGATATTGACATTGTCCACCTTCCAATATCAAGAAAAAAGCTTATCACAGAAGAATGGGTACAATTCGCCAAGGAAGGACAATGTTTCAGATGTCACCAAAAAGGACATACCTCATATGACTGTAAAGTCAAATTTATAAAGCTGAAGAATACCGAAAGGAAGGTCCAAAAGACAAAGAAAGATGAAGAGGACCTCCCCAAACTGGACAACTGTGACGATAAAGAGGACACAGTAGGACATGTCCACTTCAAAAAGGATTTTTAGAATGGAGGCCTCTATCAATACGAGTACCCTCCTCCCCTTCTCTGACATGCACTCCTATACTTGTATCTTCAAAAGCCAAATTTCTCCAGATTCCAATACAAGTAATTGATCCCTTGCACATTATGAAAGTCGTTGACACCCACGCCTAGTTGATAGTGGCACTAACATCTCCTGTATCAACTTCAGATTCATTCGAAAACACTGTCTACCAACCACTCATTTACTAAAACCAACTTCCATCTGAAACATCAACCAGACAATAAACAAGAAAGTCCAGATTCATTTCACCTCTGACCTTTACCTTAACATTGAAGGAATAGCCCCAAAAGTGACCTTCTATGTCATGGATTGTGGGACCAAGAACATCATCCTCAGACTTCCTTGGCTGAAGAAAGCCAACCCCTCAGTCAACTGGAAATCGAACACTCTCACAATTGACAAGTCTGCAGATGAATCCAAAGGACTTTATCAATCCTACACCTCTAACGCCTTATCCAATGACACTCTTTTAAACCAATGTCGCCCCCCTCCTCAACGCACCATGATCAGAGCTGCCAGTGCTGATCACCTTGAAAAGTTCATCGGACATGAGTCCGAGAACAAATATGTTCAAAGAGCCCATGATGTATACACCTGCCACCGGATTATATGATTCAGCTTCCGTTTCGCCCCTCTAGGCTCCCCTGTCATCGCCAAGCTAACCTCTGCCATGGAGCTAGCTAGAGAGGCTGATAAGAATTAGAAGGAAACCATCCTTCCTCCTGAATACCAAGAGTATGCTTCCATCTTCTCGAAGAAAGCTATTGACCACGTTCCACCTTCCTGACCTTATGATTATGAAATCAACCTTGATGACTCATTTAAGCCAAAGATTGGGAAAATCTATCCCCTTGCCCCTAAGGAAAAGGAAGTGAAAAATGTTTTCATTGATGAAAATCTTGCTTTTGGGAAAATCGATCCTTCCAACTCTCCACAAGTATCTTCCTTCTTTTTTGTCAAAAAGAAAGATGGTGGTCTTTGTCCTTGTCAAGACTACCGCTATCTCAATGAACATACTGTCCATGATGCTTACCCCCTTCCTCTGATCTCTGACCTCATCAACAAACTCAAGGATGCTAAAGTATTCACCAAGTTCGATGTTCGATGGGGTTACAATAATGTCTGCATCAAAGACGGACACCAATGGAAAGCCGCTTTCATTATGCATTGCAGTCTCTTTGAACCCACAGTCATATTCTTTGGTCTCATGAACTCTCCTGTCACGTTCCAACGATTCATGAATGATTCGTTTCAAGATATGATTGCTGAAGGATGGCTCGTCATTTACATGGACGACCTCCTTATTTTCTCTCCAGATCAAGCAACCCACAAAGAGTAAATGAAATGTATTCTTCAACAGATACAAGAACTTGATTTGCACTTGAAACTCTCAAAGTGCAATTTTGCCACCAAGGAAGTCAAATACCTTGGTGTGATTATCCATCCTGGTGAGATCGCCATGGACCCTGTCAAGCTCGATGGTATTGCCAAGTGGCCCACTCCAGAGAAAGTCAAGGATGTATGCTCTTTTCTTGGCTTCGCTAACTTTTATCGCTGCTTCATTTCAAACTACTCTACTGTCGCACACCCCCTCATCAATCTCACTAAGAAATCCCAGGCCTGGGCCTGGTCTCCTTCCTATCAGAGTGCTTTTGATCGCCTCAAAGCCCTCTTCCTCGCACAACCTGTCCTCTGCTTTTCTGATATCTCAGCACCATTCACCATTACTACAGATACCTCAAAATATACCTCTAGGACTGTCTTACTTCAAGCAAATGCCAATAGCAAGTGGCACCCTTGCTCTTACCTCTCTGAATCGTTTTCCCCTGCAGAGAGAAATTATGACATCTATGATCATGAACTCCTCACAATTCTCCGAGCCCTCAAAGTGTGGCACCACTATCTTCTTGGCTCTGCTTTTCCTGTCCAGGTCTTCACTGACCATAAAAATCTAACCTACTTCTGTTCTACTCAGCACCTGAACTATCATCAGGCCTGCTGGCTTCTTGATCTTGCAGATTTTGATCTCAAGATCACCCATATACCTGGCAAAGATCTTGCCACCCCCGATGCTCTCTCTCACCACCTGGATCTCCTTTCTTCATCTGATGATGATAACCAAGGGATCGTCCTTCTTCCCCCCTCTCTTTTTGTCAAGATGATCGATTCCACTATCGCCAGCATCATCAAAGATGAATCTAAGAAGGACCTTTACCTGTTCATTCTCTAGTCCCTTAACAAGGGCCTCTCCACTCCTTTCTAATCCCAACTCTCAGATTGGCAACTTTGCAATGACATTCTCCTGTATCAAAACCACATCTACATCCCTCCTACTGAGGGCCTTCGCCATTCCATCGTCTCTCGTTGCCATGATCACCCTTCCACTGGCCACCCTAGCTTCTTGAAAACATGACAACTTGTCTCTGCTGACTACTGGTGGCCTGGTCTTGCCTCCAATGTCCATTCCTTAGTTTCCAGCTGTGCCATCTGCCAGCAAAACAAAGTGAACACCCATCCAACATTGCCTCCACTCCTCCCTATCTCTTTGTCCACTTCTTGCCCTTTCCAGCAGATTTCTTGCAATCTCATCACCGATCTTCCTCCATCTGCTGGCTTCGACTCTCTCTTGGTCATGGTTGACCAAGAGCTTACTAAGGGGGTGATTCTCTGCCCAACCAAGAAAACTTGCACCGCTGAAGGAGTAGCCTCACTCTTTTTTATGAAAGTCTACTCATGCTTCTGTTATGGTTAGAGGGCAAGCCATAGGACTTATCTCATTCATTTTCTCCTTTTCACTATGCTTCTGAATGGGCTCCCACTTGGGATCACCCTTGGGACTCCATTTCTTTCTCCTAGTATCATTCATTCCCATGCTCTTGAAAGGTCCAGAAGGTCCAATGTCTTTTTTGATATGGACGTCTCCTCTCCTCATGGGTTTCTCTCACAACCCAGATGTCTTGCCACTTACTCAGATATGATATGGCTGTGTACGGAGTCCCATGACTCCTTTTGGATACCACTGCTGACCCATTTAGTATAAACAGAGTTCCACTCCTTCTAGGTGGAATAGGCTGAATGCAGGACACCTTCAGGATCCCAATTCCTTTTATAGATATGGAGCTCCATCTCCATATTACCTTTCTTAGCACATAGCCATACCCCAATTCAGTATATATATTAGATGACCATGTACTATAACCTTAAGCTAGTTCTACGCAATCAAGTATAGTTTCTATGTGATCTCAGAAGACCTTGAGAAGTGATCTTGTGTCTGCTCAAGTTCCTCTCAGTCAGAAGTGTCCAAGTGACTGCTGACTCCTTGGAACTCTCAGAATCACCAGAATCTCGGAACTACTGGAACTACACTTCCACGTTACAACTTCTTGGAACTCTTGGAACTCTTGGAACTACACTTCCACATTACAAAAGAACTAGCTTTTCCCCATTCCCCTACTCCCGAGTAGAGGGAACAAATGTTCAAACACGTCTCACTGATATGGACTCACAGACCCCCCATTACCATCTCCCTCCCAGTTTGCTCACCCTGATATCTCCAGCCTACATCAACAGCATTCTTGATTTGCCTATAAACCCAATGAATATTCTGATGAGGAATACTGTTATCAATATAAGGAACACCAACTTGCACTAGCCTGAGAAAACAGGAAACAAGGAAAACCCTCGGATTCACTTTTCCCTAGAAAACCCCACAGAACCTCTAGGGTCACCAATTAGAGCAGAAGAAGAATAGTTCATAGAACCATGAACAGGAGAGGAAGAAATGCCAGGAGAAATCAAAGCAGGACTCCTAGAAGATTTCTTAGGGGAACCCGAAGATGCAAACTAATGGCTGCTAGCCATGAAGGCATACTTCCAGATCAACCAAGCCCTCTTCACCGACATCACCAAATCACTCACTCTTCTCAATAAGATGAGCAAAGGAAAGGGGAGATCATTCACAGAAGGATGGCTAATGAAGTTAGCCAACAATCAGGTGCCAACCGAAGAAAAGACTTTCAAAGTCATCACCAAATGATTTGCGCAAATTTTGAATCCTTCATCTTGACCTTCCTACTCCTATCTGAAAAGTGTGGAATCACTAATGAAAAAGCCCTAATCAAATGGTTCATCTGAGGAGTACACCCTTCTCTCACCAAAATGGTCCTTTGTTGTGAAATCCTTCCCACTACCCTAAAAGGATGGATAGACAAGGCAACCTTGTTTAACCAACTACTTCACCATATCGACAACCTAAAGAGGGGAAGAGAATACATCCCCTCCTATAACTCCAGAAGAAGAGGAGACCCAAACACCATGGATGTAGACAGGGTCTATCTCACTCCTGTCCAAAGAAGTGAACATATCAAAGCCAATAAATGCTTTGTATGTCACAAAGTAGGATGCAGGTCTACCAATCATCCCTTAAATTATAGAAATAGAGGGAATATCCAAGGAAGGAAATTTCCCAGAAGAAGAACTTCCAACTGCCCCCAAGAAAAGGCTAGAGGGGCATCAATCAAAGGGGAATTACAAGAAGAAAAGGAAGATCAACCTATCGCAAGAATCAATATAGGCTTGAACTGATTCTCTCCCCTCTGGAAAGAAGAAGAAAACAAAAAGGAGGGTACAACTCTCCTTCGCAAGTGCCACATCATAGAAAGTCCCCTCCATAAGGGGTTGAAAGCCACCAAAGAATGGAGGGCCAAGAAACAGGATTTTTAAGAAGGAAGAATGAGTCGACATCATCTCTTCCTCCCCTTTCTCTTAGGATCTCTCCTGTATTTGTATCCGGTGCACATAGAATATCCCAGTCCAACTTTGTGCACCAGGAACAAAAACAAAAATTGTTGACATCCAAGCCCTTATAGACAGTGGAGCAACAGGATGCTTTATCGATTGGGCCCTGGTAGAAGCATACAAGTTACCAATTTCCTGGCTAAAGAAACTCCTAAAAGCCACCAATGCTGATGGAACTGCAAATCATAATGGCCTAATACAAAAGAAGGCCTCTCTTCTTTTACAAATTGGGGAATGAAAGGAATTGTCTCATCATTAACTGTGGAAAAGATGACATCATCCTAGGACTACCCTGGTTACGTGAAATTAACCCTATCATAGACTGGTCCTCTGGACAGATCCAAATCCCAGACCATGCAGAAGAACTAGGAAGACAAACCAAGGAGGAATATATCCATACCTTCCTCAACAAATGCCAGGTTGCCAAACTTGAGAAAAGAAGTAACCACTGGTGGGAAAGATCCATGGACCAAAAATATTACCAAGCCACAAGGGAAATATGAATTAGGAAGACCACCATTTCTACAACCATCGCTCAAGAAACTGAAGTCGAGATTCTGCAAGAATATCGGGAGTACCTCAATGTCTTCACTAAACAGGAGGGAGGATGTTACAGTTGTCATCGGACTTACAGTCTGACATCCAACCTTGCTCTGCAAAGCTCGAACCAAATCCACCCATGTGATCCTACATCCTGCCGCCCTCATACAACAAATCGTATGATAATCCACAGTGCAACTAGTGTCGCTGACACACTAGTATACCCAACACTCGAGCTTGTTAGCTCATCCGCTCGCTCATGATAGTGGACCCTTGTCCATATGGCTCACCTTCTTCTTGCATATGCCGGGCCTTACCCTTGAGCCACCGGACCAACCCTATTCCCTCATATTCCCCAATAGGCTCTGATGACCAACAACCTATCGTCCTGGAAATACACCAACACTACAGAACCCTGCAAGCACATAGCCTTATAGGAATCCAATGGAGTCATAGCCTCGTGGCTCTCTGTCCTTGGATTTGGAACCACAGCCTCACAGCTCTCCGGATATCCTTAACAGAATATATAACATATGACAGAACTCCAATGAGTTCCTTTCTTCTTCTATCTTGCTCCATGGATCTTACTTCACCTTTTCATATCCATAAAGGCTGTACATGTGGAACCCTGATGGGAATCCGCTTATTCCACTTTCCTTATGAAGGCTGGTACCACATGGATCAGCACTTCCTTATTGAGACGCATAGCCACATCTTACCTAGTATATAGTCTAGCCACTGTAGTTGATCAAGCCCTAAGCTTGATCTATGCAATACCAGCGTGACCACCAGTGTAATACCTTGACCTAAGTCCTAGCCCTAGGAGGTGACCTAGTATCAGCCTAGGGTAGGCAACTATTGCAATCATATCTCGTTGCCATTGCCATATGGCTCCTCTTGACATTGTCTGCTTAGTCATTGCCTATCGCCAATATAGGGGGAACCTCTCCAAGTTCAGTTCCACACAACCCCCAGTCACCCTTGCCTTTGGGGACTTCTGCCAACTAAGCTGGATTATATCATCTGCATCATTTGTAACCACCACCATTACAGAGGACCCCTTCCTTCAGTCAGGGACTTTGACCATGAAATAGATCTTGACAAAGATTTCACCCCAAGAGTGGCAAAGGCATATCCTTTGAATTCTAAGGAACAGAAAGCTTACAAGGCCTTTATAAAGGAACACCTAGCAGCAGGGCAAATTACTCCTTCAAATTCACCCCAAGCATCCCCATTCTTCTTCATCCCAAAGAAGGATGAATCCCTTCAACCTTGCCAAGACTATCGCTACCTCAATAAACACACCATAAAGAATGCCTACCCTCTCCCTCTGATCTCTGATCTAATGGATCAGTTGAAAGGGGCCAAGTACTTCACTAAACTGGACATTAGATGGGATATAACAATATCCAAATCAAGAAGAAAGACCTATGGAAGGCCACATTCATCACACCTTTTGGCCTCTTCCAGCCTACGGTCATGTTCTTTGGCATGTGTAACTCCCCAGCAACCTTCCAAGCCTTTATGAATTGGATCTTCCAATGGGCAAAAAACAAGGGATGAATCCTCATCTACATGGATGACCTCCTTATCCACCCCACCTCCTTGGAGGAACTCCAGAAATGAACTAAACAAGTACTTCAATGCCTTAGAGATAACCACTTAGGAGTCAAACTGGAAAAGTGTCACTTCAATGTCAAAGAAGTGGAATTTCTGGGAATGATAGTCCGGTATGGGCTCATCAAAATGGACCCCACCAAGTTAAAAGCAATTCATGAATGGGATGCCCTAATGATGGTGAAGGGAGAATGATCCTTTATCGGTTTCTGCAACTTCTACCGAAAATTTATTCCAAATTTCTCCCTCCATGCCCAACCAATCCTGGATCTCACCAAGATCAATATTCCCTGGTACTGGGAGGACGACCAAGAAACTGCCTTTCAATATCTCAAGAAGGCATTCTGTTCCCAACCAGTTCTCCACATGCCAAATACTTCTCGTCCTTTCTTTGTCATGACAAACACCTCACTTGTGGCCTTAGGGGCAGTACTCATGCAAAAATGATGCTAATGGGGATCTCCATCCCTGTGCCTACTACTCTAGAATCTTCTCCCCTGCTGAGCGAAATTATGACATCTATGACAGATAATTATTGGCAGTTATTCATGCCCTCAGAGAATGGCAACATTATCTCACTGGAGCTGAGCACCCTGTCACCATCCTCACAGATCATAAGAATCTCACTTACTTTAAAGACCCTCGGAAACTCTCTCGCTGACAAGCCAGATGGCTTCTCACCCTTCAAGACTATGACCTAGTCTTCTAGCACCTTCCAGATACCAAAATGGGCCCAGCTGACACCCTCTTCCGAAAGGATACCCCTGACACCACCAAAGACAACAAGGATGTAGTCCTCTTACCCAACACCTTCATCAGGAAGCTGGACCTCGACCTCTCCACCCAGATCAAACAATCCTCTGCATCTGACCCTCTTATGAAAAAACAACTCCAAGCCCTTCATGATGGATCCCCAGCTTTTCCCTTCACCAACAAGACGGATTGGCATTTCAACAATGGGTTACTCTACTACCATCACTGCCTCTATGTCCCAGAACCTTTTCGTGCAGCCATTCTTACTGCCCTTCATGACTCCCTCATTGAGAGTCATGTGAAATGACCAACTCACTTAAAAGCTAGTTGTTTGGGTTGGAAAGAGTACTAGATGTGAGCCAAGCACTAGCTGTTGTTGGAAAAACTCCAGGAGGACAAGACTGCTGTCTCCTGGTGGTTTATTGGGCTTTATATACTATAGCTACCTGTGCACAGACCATGCTATGCTTATCTCTACTTACTATACAAAGGTATGAGCTGGAATGACTGGGTATGACATGTGTTTAGGCTGTGTGCATGTGGATCGGGTGTGGCAAGTCATGAGTGGATGATAGGAGTTATGAGGCGAACATATGTATAACTAGGTGAAACATGTGTAAGATAACATGATATGTAAACAGGTGACATGGTGAAGGTGCGAAGAGTAAACATGTGAAGCCATGATATCGTGAAGATGTGAAGTGGTGAAGTGGTGGAGATGTGAAGATGTGACTAAGGATGATTAGGATAAGGTGATTAGGAAAAGTGTAGTGAACTTTGGTAGTGAAATAGTTATTCTCATCGACTAGCTATGCTAACCTCTACTCATCTCGGACTATTCTGCGCAACTTAGCCATGCCACCTGCTAAGTCCCGAGTTCCTTATCTTCTTATCTCTGATCATGTGTACACAATTGTTCTTCATTGTTCCACGACCTTCCATTCCGCAGTCACTTATTCAGACTTCTTCCTGTGGAATTCCCTTTCTTGTCTTTGTCCGTGTGCATTGGCATATCTATATAAACCCCCACGATCGTACCAAAGTACCTTAGCTTTAATCTCCTAGGTGTACAATCTGTAATCTAGTCTGAGTCTAATAACACCTCTTTTCCTTTTGAAGTCTCACCTCCTCCGTTACAAGTCTTCATCACACTTTGAGCAGTGTTCTTGATCTAGTCATCGTTGAGACTATTGACTCAACACTTACTCGTACAAATGGCACTCCACCATTCCCTCTTGCTCAACTCATGACATTATTGCACAATGTCATTCTCAACCTTGACTTGTGATATCACCACAATATCATTTCCTATCCAGACTTGTGATACTACCACAACATCTATTCCAGTCTCAACCTACGATATCACTGTAGTATTACTCCTCGACCTTCGACCAACCTAGGCTACGCTCGTCCTTACCTAGGTCAAGTGTAACACTGTGCACATGTAGCTACAGTATATAAAATCCAATAAATCACCAGGAGATGGCAGTCTTGTCCTCCTGGAGTTTTCCCAACAACAGCTAGTGCTTGGCTCACATCTAGTACTTTTTCCAACCCAAACAACTAGCTCTTAAGTGAGTTGGTCGTTTCACTGGTCAGGAGACGACGTTGCAGTAATATCACAAGTCGCGGTCAGGGATGACATCATGCAGTAATGTCACAAGTCAAGCAGGAGAGAATGGTGGAGTTCTGTTCATACAAATAAGCATTGAGTCAATAGTCTCAACGACGACTAGATCAAGAACACCATTCAAAGTATGGTGAATACTTGTAATAAGGAGGTGAGACTCTGAAGAGAAATGGGTTGTTATTGGACTCCTACTAGGTTACAGGGCATACACCTAGAAGATCAAAGCTGAGGTGCTATGGTACAATCATGGGGGTTTATATAGATATGCCAACGTGCATGGACCAGGACAAGAAAGGGAATTCCGCAGGGAGAAGTCTGAATAAGCAACTGCAGAATAGAAGGTTGTGGAATGATGAAGAACAATTGTGTACATATGATCAAAGATAAGAAGATAAGGAATTTGGGACTTAGCAAGTGGCACAGCTAAGTAGCATGGAATAGTCTGAGACAAGATGAGGTTAGCATAGCTAGTCAGCAAGGACTAGTCAAGACGAAAGAAAAGAATAAATCATAACACAATGTCTATAAACTACCACTTGCAAAACAGGATAAAGGCACTGCCTCTCAAGATGGGCATATAAGACCTATGACCAAATATAGATGAACAAGATCACAGGAAGGATCTCCCCTGGATCTATCCAGAGATGTCCGAAATGACATTAAACTACTCTTGGATATTCCCACAAGCTAGATCTGCAGCCAGAACAATGGAACTCCACATTCGACTCCCTGCTACTCCTTATAGGAAGGGGCTAGAAGATATAAATAAACACAGAATACATGGGAAAAAGACAACAAGCTCTCTAATAGGATCAACCATGTCTCACTCCAAGAAACCCACACTCCATGATGACCTTCATTGATCAGACCATGCCTCTCACCCTCATTCTCTTGGCCACTCTCGTGGCCATCCTTGTCTTTGATGTCCTTATAGTGATCATGTCCACAATCATTATAATCCTAGTTGATTTCGCCCTTCTTATGCAAGGAGGAAAATAGAAATAACTCTCAGAAGAGTCCCATGGTACCTGAAGACTCTAAACTCAGGGTAATCCGTCCATTTAGAGAATAAAGACGTGAAACTTAGAACTCAATCCTGGAACTCCCCATTTCCCAATGTTACCAACACTCTCCCTTGCCTTGCCCTTGCCAAAGAATCACTGGGAAGCCCTCGCCAAGAACCAGTGAACCTTGTGAAGGAAGACCCACCTCCTCGGAAGGAATGGACTTGAAGAATTAGGAGACACTGTTCAAGTGAGATCACTTGAATGCTAGGAAGGGGCTAATGTTACAGTTGTCATCAGACTTGCAGTCTGACATCCAACCTTGCTCTGTGGAGCTTGAACCGAACACCTCACATAATGGATCACCCACATGACTCTTACCCTCATACAACTCATCGTATGATAACCCACCACACCACTAGTATCACCAATACACTAGTATACCCAATGTCTGAGCTTGTTAGCTCATTTGCTCAATCACGATAGTGGACCCTTGTCCATATCACTTGTCCTCTTCTCACATACGCCAGGCCTTGCCCTCGAGCCACTGGACCAACCCTATTCCCTCATACTTCCCCAATAGGCTTTGATGACCAACAACCTATCGCCCTGGGAATACACCAACACTATGGAACCCTACTACCACACAGCCTCATGGCTCCCTGTCTTCCTGAATGGGAGACACTGCCTCACAGGTACTCGATGGAGTCATAGCCTTGATGGCTCTCCGTCTCTAAATTAGGAACCACAGCCTCACAGCTCTCCAAATATCCCTAACAGGATATATAATATATAATGGAACTCCAATGAGTTTCTTTTCTCTCTTCTATCCTGCTCCATGAATCTTACTTTGCCTTCCTATATCCATAGAGGCTATACAGACAGAACCCCGATGGATATCCACTTACTCTGCTTTCCCTATGAAGGCTGGTACTACACAGACCAGCACTCCCTTATTGAGGTGCATAGCCATGTGTCACATAGTATATAGTCTAGCCACTGTAGTTGATCAAGCCCTAAGTTTGATCTATGCAATACCAGCATAACCACCTCAGTGTAATATCTCGACCTAAGCCCTAGCCCTAGAAGGTGACCTTGTGTCTGCCTAGGGTAGGCAACTATTGCAATATCATCTCATTGCCATCACTATGTGATTTCTTTTGACATCGTCTGCTTAGTCTTTGCCTATCGCCAATATAGGGGTAACCTCTCCAAGTTCAGTTCCATACAAATATCCAAAGTCACCCTTGCCTTTGGGGATCTCTGCTGACTAAGCTAGATTACATCATCTGTGTCATTTGCAACCACCACTGTTACAGTCGGAGTAGAGGGACAAGGTTTGACTGGGAGGGGGTCTGGGGAAGGGGTACAAGCTGGGATGAGGGGTACAGTGGCGAGAAAGGCCAGGGCATCTCACTCAGAGACAGGAGGCTGGGAGCAAACTTCTCCAGTAGTTCCTTGAGTGTTGAGGGATAGGGTTCCAGCAGGAAGGATGCTGATGCCTGAATCAGTTGGGGATGGAAGAGTGGGAGTGGAGGGTTTGGATATGAGGGTGGATTCCTTTAAGGGGGAGTCCCAGTCATTGACGTTCCAATTGTCAACTGCTGGATCATTGGATAAGTAGTAGAGGTGGTCGTGGAAAGGGAGAGTGTTGAATACAGGACATAAGATTGGGAAGACAATGAGATGGGGAAGGTTATTGAATATTCTTCCCATGCTGTGTTGGTCCAGAGTGTCAAGGATGGAGGCTCTTGCCTTGGAGAGGGCTTGCCCCATGGTGTGGGAGTAGATGGGGAAGGTATGTTTTGGCAATAGTTGGACATGGACAGTTTGGGCAGCAGCATAGGAATAGAAGATATCCAGCAAGGATACGAGAGTTCTGTTCCCAGAGAATTGAGGCAAATGGTGTCTGAGGCAATGGGGTTGCCGAGTAGGGCAGTGTAGACAATTCTTCAGCTGTGAAGAGGGAGTCAATGGAGGCAAAGGGGTACTCAAACATTAAATTCTGCAGCGAAGATATTGTTAGAGGAAGAGGACATGAGTGCTGGTTTGGTGGGTCAGGATGGAGGGAAGGCAAGTGGATTTCTAGCCTTATATTCCTATAGAAGTTCCTAGGTTGTTTTCGGGTTCCCAGGTATTTTCAGAAGACAGATATCCTTTCCATTTCACAAGGAAGGTCCAACACCATGTGGCTCCCCGATGGGATAGGATCTGTTTGATTTCAAATTCTTCCTCTTCATCTATGAGATCTGGCAGAAGCAGAACAAAATTTGTCTCATGTTCCACTGTCTCTCTATATGGGAAAAGAAGCAAAGTATGGAAGGCATTATGGATTTTTCATGTTTTTGGCAGTTTTTGTTTGTAGGAGATTGGGAAAATTACTTGCATAATTTCAAATGGTCCTTCTCTTCTAGGAGCTAGCTTCTTAGAGGGGTAGTGGAGGCAGAGATTTCATCCTTCCAGTCATACTCAGTCTTCTACCTTCTAGGGTTTGAAATAAGAGGTTACTTGTTCTTTCATGAATTGTTGTGCCTTTTAATGGGCTTCATGAGCCTCCTCTCTTGCCTTGGCCAATTCCGAGAGATGGGTTTCCATAGCTGGGACGAAGGTTTGTCCTAAGGAAGGATATCCCTTTGGTTTGTATCCCATCATCAGGGAGAAAGGGATTCTTTGGATTACAGAGTGGACAGAGGAGTTGTGGTGAAATTCCACCAGAGTTAAGAGGTCCACCCACTTGGTTGGATCCCCTTGGCAGAAGATACAGTAAGTTTCTAATTCTTGGTTCATTTGCTCTGGTTCTCCATCAGTTTGGGGGTGGTAGGCGGAGGAGAGGAGTGGATCGTATTGTAAGAGTCTGGCCAGTTCTAGAGCAAAGGCAGAGGAAAATTGGGGTCCCCTATTGGAGACTACCTTGTTATGCAGTCCAAAGTGTTTGAAGACATTGTTGAGAAAAATAGAGATGACTCCTTCTGCATCGATGGATTTGTGGCAAGGGGCGAGAATGACCCCCTTAGTAAGCCCATGGTCGACCACGACCATGATTGAATCAAAACCCTGAGAAGAGGGAAGGTCGGTGATGAGGTCGACTGAGTGTGTTGAAAGGGGTGGTCAGCAGTGAGGGATAAAGGGATGACGGGGCGGTGGTAGGGTGGGTGTTGACCTTATTGGCCTGGCAGAGAGCACAGCCTTGAACATATCAGCAAACAAAGCCAGCGAGTCCAGGCCACCAGTAATTCCATTGAACAAGATTGAGGATATGGAAGTATCCTCCATGACCTTCAAGAGGGGAATTGTGAAGGGCAGCGAGAATAGTGGTGTGGAAAGATGCTGGAATGTAGAGGCAGTGGCGGTAGTAGAGCATGCTGTTGTTGTAGTGCCAGTCTGTTTTGTTGGTAGTTGGAAAGGCAGGAGAGCCATCATGGAGGGCCTGTAGTTATTTCTCCACAAGAGGGTCAGTGATAGAGGAGTGTTTGATCTGATTGGAGAGGTCAAGATCGAGCTTGTGGATGAAGGCATTTGGTAAGAGGATGACGTCCTTGTTATTATCAGTAGTGTCAGAGGTATCTTTTCTGGAAAGGGCATCTGTGGGACCTATTTGAGTACTTGGGAGATGGTGGAAGACTTGGAGGATAAGGACCCACCTGGTCTGTTGATGAGAGAGCTTTCGTGGATCTTTGAAGTAGATAAGGTTTTTGTGATTGGTGAGAATAGTGACCAGATGTTCTGTTCTGGTAAGGTAGTGTCCCTCTCCCCTAGGGCACGAATGACTGCTAGTAATTCTCTATCATAGATGTCATAGTTTTGTTCAGCAGGGTAGAAAGTTCTTGAGTAGTAGGTGCAGGGGTGGAGATCTCTGTTGCTGTCTTTTTGCATTAGTATGGCTCTAGAGGCATTTAGGAAGGCATTAGTCATAACGTGAAAGGTAGAGAATTATTTGGCATCCGAAGGACTGGTTGGGAGCAGAATGCTTTCTTGAGATATTGAAAAGCAGTTTCTTGGTCATTCCCCCAATGCTAGGGGGTACTGGCCTTTGTGAGATCTAGGATCGGTTGGGTGTGTTGGGAGAAGTTTGGGATAAAGTTACAGAATCTGATGAAGGATTGGACTCCTTTGACTGTTTTTGGGGCATCTCATTCCTGAATGGCTTTTAGTTTTGTTGGGTCCATTTTAATTAGTCCATGGCGAATAATCATTCCAAGAAACTCTACTTCCTCCACATTGAAGTGGCTTTTTTTTTAATTTTACCCCTAAATGGTTTTCCCGGAGGCATTGCAGCACCCATTTCATTCATTCACAAAGTTCATGTAAGGTGGTGGCATGGATAAGAAGGTCATCCATATAGATGAGGATCCATCCTTCATTTTTTGCCCACTGGAAGATCCAATCCATAAAGGCCTGGAAGGTTGCTGGGGAGTTGCACATCCCAAAGAACATGACTGTTGGTTGGAAGAGACCAAAGGGGGTGATGAATGCTGCCTTCCAAAGGTCTTTTTTCTTGATGCGGATATCATTATATCCCAACCGGATATCGAGTTTGGTAAAGTACTTTGTGCCTTTTAATTGATGCATAAGATCAGAAATGTGAGGGAGTGGGTAGGCATTTTTAATGGTATGTTTGTTCAGGTATTGATAATCTTGACAAGGTCAGAGAGATCCATCTTTCTTTGGGACAAAGAAGAATGGTGAGGCTTGAGGTGAATTTGATGGGGTAATTCATCCTGTAGCCAAATGTTCTTTTATGAAGGCCTTGTAAGCTTCTTGTTCCTTTGGATTGAGGGGGTAAGTGTAACGTGGAAGCATAGTTTTCAGTAGTTCTGAGAGTTCCGAGAAGTCAGCTGTCACTTAGACACTTCTGACTGAGAGGAAGTTGAGCAGACACAAGGTCACTTCTCAAGGTCTTCTGGAATCGTGTAGAAACTACACTTGATTGCATAGAACTAGCTTAAGGCTATAGTACATGGGCGTCTGGTATATATACTAGTATAGGGATATGGCTGTGTGTCAATGAAAGAAAATGTGGAGGCAGAGCTCTATATCTACAAAAGGAATCGGAATCCTGAAGGTATTCTATATTCTGCTTATTCCGCTTGGAAGGAGCGGAACTCCATTTAGTACTAAATGGGTCAGCACAGATAATGTCCAAAAGGAGTCAAGGGACTCCATACACAGCCATACCTATTTTGGATACAAGTCAAGACATCTGGGTTGTAAGAGAAATCCATGAGGAGGAAGGATGTCTGTATCAAGGTGAGAAGGGGATCTAGGGGCAATTTCAAGTGGAGTCCCATTTGGAGGTATAATGAAAGGAAGAAAAAGTAGTTGACAAGTCCCATGGCTCACCCGTTAATCGTAACAGTAAGCTTTCACCACTCTGGGAGTGAATTCTAAGTCTAGGTCTATCCCATGGTCGAATTGTCTAGTTGGGGGAAGGGGTCCTCCTTCTTTTCTGGTGAAGACATCCATGAATTCCTGATATTCAGGTAGAATCACCACCTCCCTTTTTTGAGCATCTTATGTAATTGTCATAGAAATGGTGGTTTCCCTGATTCGCACTTCTTTTATGGACTAATAATATCTTTGGTTCATATTGTGTTTCCACCAGTAGTTACTTCTTCTTCTCAACTTGGAGATTTGACATTTGTTAAGGAAGGTGTGGATATATTCTTCCCTAGGTCATCTTCCTTGTTCTATCAATTGATTGGGAATTTGAATTTTTCCAGTTGACCAATCTATAGTGGGGTTTGCTTCTCGAAGCCAGGGTAATCCTAAGATGATATCATCCTTTCTGCAATTGATTATGAGAAAGTCTTGTAATTTCTTCCTTTCTCCTATTGTCATGAGGAGAGAGGTTTTCTTCCTTATTAGGCCATTGTGATTTGCTGTTCCATCAGTGTTGGTGGCTTTCAGGGATTTCTTCAATCTAGAGGTTGGTAGTTGGTATGCTTCTACCAGTGCCTGTTATGCTTGGCCTTGGTAAGGATGAGCATAGCCTAGGTTAGTTGAAGGTCGAGGAGTGACACTACAGTGATATCGTAGGTCGAGACTGGAATGGACGTTGTGGTAGTATCACAAGCTTGGATAGGAAATGATGTTGTGGTGATATTACAAAGTGTTGAGTCAATAGTCTCAATGATGACTAGATCAAGAACACCGCTCAAAGTGCAATGAAGACTTATAATGGAGGAGGTGAGACTTCAAAAGGAAAAGAGGTGTTATTAGACTCAGACTAGATTACAGGATGTACACCTAGGAGATCGAAGCTAAGGTTCTATGGTACAATCACAGGGATTTATATAGATATGCCAACATGCATGGACAAAGACAAGAAAGGGAATTCTGCAGGGAGAAGTCTGAATAAGCAACTGTGGAATGGAAGGTCATGGAACGACAAAGAACAATTGTGTACACATGATCAGAGATAAGAAGATAAAAAACTTGGGACTTAGTAGGTGGCACGGCTAAGTGGCGCAGAATAGTCCGAGATAAGTAGAGGTTAGCATAACTAGTCAGTGAGGACTAGTCAAGACAAGAGAAAAGAATAAATCATAACATTACCCCCCTGTTATGTTCCAAACTCCTGTTGGAACTACTCTTTACAGATCTAAATAGGCTCCCCCCAGAGATCCAGTAATGTTGGCCCAGGTGGTAGAGTTGTATTCGTCATTGTAATCAGGTGGCGAGGGGGACCTCAGCAGGGAGGGTGGACGAGGAACAGGATGACAAGGAGTTCATCGTGTGCGAGAATGAGATGGAGGAGGAACCAGAATGGATTCGACAAAGTTTACAAATCTGGTGCCACGACCAGAAGATGAAGACGATACTGGAGGCCCTCGGTGGGAGGGATATAGACTTGGTTTTGATATAGGAGGATGCCATCACACAGTTGCCAGTCAGAGAGGTGGGAACAGAAAGGAGCACCCTTGTCAAGGGATTGGAGAACGGATAGATAGAGGTTGTCCTTCTTTGATTTGTCTTCAATGATGCTAGAGTAGAATCAATCATGTTGATGAAGAGAGAGGGGGAAAGAAGGACAGTTCCCTGGTTGTCGTCATTGGAGGGGGGAAGGAGATCGGGACGACAAGAAAGAGCATCAGGGGTGGCAAGGTCTTTGCTGGGAAAGTGAGTGATCTTGAGATTGAAATCTGCAAGATCCAGGAGCCAGTAGGCCTGTCGGCAGTTCAGGTGCTGGGCGGAACAGAAGTAGGTCAAATTTTTATGGTCAGTAAAGACCTAGATAGGAAAAGCAGAGCCAAGGAGATAGTGGCACCATGCTTTCAAAGCACAGAGGATCGCAAGGAGTTCGTGATCATAAATGTCATAGTTTCTCTCTGCAGGGGAAAATGATTCAGAGAGATAGGAACAAGGATGCCACTTGCCATTGGCATTGGTTTGAAGGAGGACAGCCTCAGAGGCATACTTTGAGGTGTCTGTCGTGATGGCGAATGGAGTAGACCCATCTGGAAAATGGAGGACGGGTTGTGCAAGGAAGAGGGCTTTGAGGCGATCAAAAGCACTCTAACAGGAGAGAGTCCAGGCCCAAGCCTGGAATTTCTTGGTGAGATCAATTAGGGGGTGTGTGACAGTAGAGTAGTTTGGGATGAAGCGGCAATAGAAATTGGCAAAGCCAAGGAAGGAACATACGTCCTTGACTTTTTCTGGAGTGGACCACTTGGCAATATCATCGAGTTTGACTGGGTCCATGGCAATCTCACCAGGATGGATGATCATACCAAGGTATTCAACTTCCTTGGTAGCGAAGTTACACTTGGAGAGTTTCAAGTGTAGATTGAGTTCTTGCATCCTTTGGAGAATGTGTTTTGTGCACTCCTCATGGATTGCTTGGTTAGGGGAAAAGATAAGAAGGTCGTCCATGTAGATGACGAGCCATCCTTCAGTGATCATGTCTTGGAATGAATCATTCATAAAGTGTTGGAATGTAGCAGGGGAATTTGTGAGACCGAAAAACATGACAGTGGGTTGAAGAGGCCGTGATGTGTGATGAAAGTGGCTTTCCATTGGTGTCCGTCTTTGATGTGGATGTTGTTGTAACCCCATGAAACATTGAACTTCATGAAGACTTTTGCATCTTTGAGTTTATCGACGAGGTTGGAGATCAGAGGAAGGGGGTAAGTGTCATGGATGGTATGTTCGTTAAGATAGTGGTAGTCTTGGCAAGGGCGAAGACCGCCATCATTCTTCTTGACAAAAAAGAAAGGGAACACTTGGGGAGAGTTGGAAGGATGGATCTTCCCAGATGCAAGGTTTTCATCGATGAAGGCATCCATCGCCTTCTGATCTTTGGTTTAAATGAGTCATTGAGATTGATCTCATGATCATAGGGTTGGGAAGGTGGGACATGATTGGTAGCTTTCTTTGAAAAGACGGAAGCGTACTCTTGGTATTTAGGAGGAAGAACGGTTTACTTCTTATTCTTGTCAGCTTCTCTGGCTAACTCCATGGCGGATGTCACTTTGGCGACGGAGGTTAGTTTGGCTGGAATGGAGAAGCCTAAAGGAGAGAAATAGGAACCGAATTGTGCAATCCAGTTACAAGTGTAGACGTCATGGGCTCATTGGACATATTTGTTTTCGGATTCATGTCCGATAAACTTTTCGAGGTGATCAGCAGCAGCTGCTCTGATCATGGTGTGTTTAGAAGGGGGGCGACATTGGTTTAAGAGAGTGTCGTTGGAGAGAGCATTTGAGGCGTAAGATTGATAGAGTCCCTTGGATTCATCAGTGGACTCATCAAATGTAAGAGTATTGGATTTCCAGTTGATGGAAGGGTTGGCTTTCTTCAGCCAAGGAAGTCCGAGGATAACATTCTCAGTTCTGCAATCCATAACATAGAAGGTCACCTTTTGGGCTATTCCTTTAATGTTGAGGTAAAGGTCAGAGGTGAAATGATTCTAGCCTTTCTTGTTTATTGTTTGGTCGACGTTTCAGATGGAAATCGGTTTTGGTAAATGAGTGGTAGGTAATTGGTATTTTCGGATGAATCTGAAGTTGATGCAGGAGATGTCAGCGCCACTATTGACTAGGGCACGGGTATTGACGACTTTCATGACGTGCGAGGGATCAATTACTTTTATTAAAATCTGAAGAGATTTGGTTTTCGAAGATACAAGTACAGGAGCACACATAAGAGAGGAGGAGGAGGGTACTTACATCGATTGAGGCCTCCATTCTAAAACCCCTGTTTGAATTGGACACATCCTACTGTGTCCTCTTCATTGTTATAGATCTGGAAGATCCTTTTCGTCTTTCTTTGTTCTTTGAACTTTTTCTTTGGTTTTCTTTGACCAGGAAGATTTCAGGAATTGGGTTTTGTAGTCCCAGGAGGAGTGTCCTTTTTGGCGACATCTGAAGCATTGTCCTTCTTTGGCGAATTGGATTTGTTCTTCTTTAGTCAACCTTTTCTTTGGTTTTGGGAGACGGATGGCATTGACGCATTGCATTAGAATCTTTTGGACTTCTCCCATGTAATCTGAGATGTTAGACTTACATTTGCCTTAATGATCTGTGCAATGATGGAAGAGCGACAGTTCTTTTCTACAATGTTGATTGCGTGACCACTTTCAAGTTGAGCAAGAAGATAGAGTGATTTGAACTTTACAATTCAAGAATCTATACTCATTTCTCCTTGTTTGAGTTTCTCAAGTTCACAAATGGCCCAATCTTTCTGGTTAGATGATTGGAACATAGCTAGAAGTTCTACTTCTAGCACGTCCCATGGATAGGGGGGATCTCTGGATAGGCATACTTCTGAGAAGTGTCCAGCTAGTGGACCTTTCATTCTGGACAGTATGGCAACTACTGCATCCTGAGATCTGGAAGCAATGAGGTGAGAATTGACTTTGAGCCATCCTTTGATTTTGGCCCACCATTCTTCAAACTTAGCGCATAACCCATCATATTCACTAGGATCGGCAAAGATCTCTACTTTGCGTGAGAAACCTCCAGATCCAGATGGTGGTGGAGCATCTGGCTGTGCTAAACTTTCTGCAATTGTAAGTCAATCTTGAAGTGTTTTGACTTCTTTCTTTAGATCCTTGTTCCTGTTTCCAAGTCTAGCAAGGGCTCTATTGGTTTTGGACATTGCCTCTTCTACTCTGTTGAATTCTCGAGCTATAGCAAGAGACTTTTCATTCCAATCCATTTGTTCATCATTCAAGATAGCAATGACTTTGGCTGACATAATGAATTTATAGAGTTTTTTTGAATTTAGGGTTTTCTACACTTCTTGAGTAAGCAATGCTTTCAGATTACTTCGTTCTGGATAGCAATACAATCAATATGATGCTGAAAGCGAAACTTCTAATCAGGGGTAAGATTCAGATGTTGATCTATGTTAGCCAGATCAAGCATTGGTTATGGGGTTAGAGTGGTCAGCTAACTCAGATCTATTGTCAAGAAGTAGGTCTGGATATAAACTGTTTATGGTAGGCACTGGAATGCGGCAATTATGGAGATTGCCTCTTTGGAGGTGTGGGGAAGTAGGGCGAGATGTGATGGTAGCTTCAGATTCTACCTCAATGATTTGATCTCTGGTTCTGTCCCTATACAAGTTATTTGATCTTTTAATCCTCCTTATTGCAGATCTAACGCATTCTCTAATTTCAAGAGGATTGGCTAAGGGGATTACTGGTTCTGGGTTCAAGGGTCTTATGGATTCCTGATATGCCAGCAGGTTCTGTTCACTTAGATTGGCCCAAGTGATTGGATGTGAAACAATGTATTCAATATGGACAATAGCAAGAAGGGCACCTAAGTAAGGAGCAAGGTCATAGAGTGGTAAGGCTATGAGGAGAGCTACTAAGAGATTCTCTAGACCAGCAAGGGCTGTGATTACTAGAAGGAGGGGGAGCGCAAGATCTTTCTCTAGATGAAGGGTTCTCCTGTAGGTAATCGTTTGCCTTAAGTATGAACCTCTGGGCCTGGTCAATCTCTCTTGGACCTGCAGCCTGCTGTATCCCAAGCTGAATTCCCTCTCGAATAAGCTCACTGGCAGAGCATTGCGGTGGATTCTGACTATGTAAACTGTGATGGCCGCTATTTGTTACAATTCATTCTTTTCCCTCTTGAACGCTTTGCTCTTGCTTACTATTACTTGACCTTTGATGATATTGCTCATCTGCTTCCCAATATTACTAATACTTGTTTTCTTTTCATGCTTACCAGCTTTTCTTATAACTAGTAAGCCTTTCTTAGACTATTCATTTCGATTACAATACTCTTACCTTGTACTCATATCTAATCTCTCTTCTCAATATGTCCTTAATTCCTGCATTGCCATAGTAGAGTACACATGTACCATGGCTTCATCCCTTCCTAGGTGTACATCCTATAACCTAGTCTGAGTCTAATAACACCTCTTTTCCTTTCAAAGTCTCACCTCCTCCATTACAAGTCTTCACCACACTTTGAGCGGTGTTCTTGATCTAGTCGTTGTTGAGACTATTGACTCAATATTTTCTTGTATGAACAGCATTCCACTGTTCTCTCTTGTTCAACTTGTGACATTACTACACGACGTCATTTCTGACCTTGACCTGTGATATTACCACAGCATCGTCTCTTGTCCAGACTTGTGATACTACCACGACGTCTATCCCAATCCGAACTACGATATCACTGTAGCATCACTCCTTGACCTTCGACTATCCTAGGCTATGCTTGTCCTTACCCAGGCCAAGTGTAACACTATTCTGAGGTTGTTCTCTAGCTTGACTCAATCAGGCGACTAGAGTTCTATATACAGGTTGCCAATCTACTGACTCCTCTAGCTCTGGTTCACTATAGATGGGGGTGGAGGGGCGATAATGGGGGGAGAACTCTTCTGGAAAGTCTAATTCATATGAGAATTGGAGATAAGGTGGATAGATGGAGAAGGGAGTACTCGGCTGATAATAATCTAGATCTTCTGTATCTAGATTGATAGAATCCTTGTGGACGGCAGTACTAGGGGCATCTTCAAGGGCGAGGGTGGAGTTAGGGTGGACTGTCTGCTCTGCTTCATCTAGCAATGTCATGTAGTCAGATAATTCTAGATCAGAAGCTGGATGTTGTAACTATCAATAGAGACTCGTCAGTCCTGTCCTGTATAATCAAGTAACTGATTGCTACAGTACCTGTAGGTCCTCTTGTTCAAGCTCAATGGTGGCGATATCCGGAATGAGGTCAAATGTGGCAGGGTGAGAGGGAGGAGAGGCAGGTTGGGGGAGATTGCTAGATCCGGTGACTGTGGTGTTAAGGATATCTGTGATGTAGTAGTGAGGCACTAGATCTTGATTAGTGTCCTGATTGGTATGTCAATCTGATGGGAGCCTACTGGTGCTATCAATATCGCAATGTGGGGTGGGAATAGAAGTGGTGTCCAGTTGGGTAGCTAATCCAAGCAGTTAGTGTAGTCTTGTTCTAATGAAACGACCAACTCACTTAAGAGCTAGTTGTTTGGGTTGGAAAGAGTACTAGATGTGAGCCAAGCACTAGCTGTTGTTGGGAAAACTCTAGGAGGACAAGACTGCCATCTCCTGGTGATTTATTGGGCTTTATATACTGTAGCTACATGTGCACAGACCATGCTATGCTTACATCTACTTACTATACAGAGGTATGAGTTGGAATGACTGGGTATGACATGTGTCTAGGCTGTGTGCATGTGGATCGGGTGTGGCAAGTCCTGAGTGGATGATAGGGGTCATGAGGCAAACATATGTGTGACTAGGCAAAACATGTGTAAGATAACATGATATGTGAAGAGGTGACATGGTGAAGGTGTGAAGAGTGAACATGTGAAGCTGTGATATTGTGAAGTAGTGAAGTTGTGAACATGTGAACATGTGACTGAGGTTGATTAGGATAAGATGATTAGGAAAAGTGTAGTGAACTTTGGTAGTGAAATAGTTATCAACCCGAGATGAGCAATTGAGGACTAGGAAAAATAGGGAAAAATAGGGCATGTGTAACAATCAGACTCATGACACTACCATGACATCTATTCCAGTCACGACCTACGATATTACCGTAGCGTCACTCCTCGACCTTTGACCATCCTAGGCCACACTCATCCTTACCCAGGCCAAGTGTAACAAAAGATTGAAGCTATCCAAAAGGCCTACCACCATATAGTATGCCACCATTTTTTCCTCACAAAGACACAGTCGACCCGACTGACCTTTAACACCTATCCCTGTCCTGTGGTACACTTGATACTGCAACCAAGAGCCTTTGCTCTCTCCTGAACCTTCAAACTCTTCCCCCACCTCTTCTGAAAGCAAAGACCTTCACCTTGCCTCTCCTACTGACAAGAAAACTATCCAGACTCTAGTGCACAACCTCTCGGTGTTGCTAACACTACCCAAACCCCCAACACCACCGTCTCCACCCTCTATTTTGAGGCAGACCTCCCTTGCTACAGCGCTCCCATATCCAATCACCAGACCACCCACTCCAACCCCTCTCATCATGTCATCTACCAAACATGTCAAACTCCACATCGGCTTTCCAGAGGAGTATGATGGAAATCCAAAGAATGCCAAATCCTGGCTAAACGCTGTACAAACCTATCTCTTGACAAATGAGGATGTTTACAACACGGATGTAAAGAGAGTCGCCTTTGTGCTCTCCTATATGAAGAAAGGCACTGCCTACACCTGGGCATCTACTTTTTGGGCAGATGTCTTAGATAACAACTCGTTTGGAACCATGACAGACTTTAAGTCCAAATTTCTAGAAGCCTTCGACCATGCCAGTACCAAAACCGATGCAATCACCTGGCTGGCGACTACTAGGATCAAGGATTGCAAGGTACTCTTAGAGTACATTACTGAATTCAAAAACCAGGTCGTGGTTAGTGGCATCACCAAGAAACTTGTCCTTATCAATTACTTTTCTGCTAGCATCCCAGAAACCCTAATGAGACAAATTCTGGCCATGGAGACCATACAAACAAAAGTCACCAATTAATACAAGAAAGCCTTAGTTTTCAAACAAGGTGCCAACCAATCCGATCTCATTCATGCTATGCACAGAAACCCCTCTGTGACTCCTCACTTCTTCTCACACACTCATGCCAAGGAAAAAGACCCTAATGTTATGGACGTCGATGTCATCTGAGTTCCTTTCTCCAAAACAAAACTTACTGACGAAGAACAAATACAATTCACCAAAGAAGGACGATGCTTTAGATGTTGTCAAAAGGGACACACGTTGTACAATTGTAAAACTGAATTCTCTGGGTCAGTGCTGAAGAAAACCAGAAAAAAGGTCCAAAAGGCAAAGAAAGATGAAGAAGATCTTCCTAAGCTGGAGAACTGTAACAATGAAGAGAACACAGTAGGACATGTTCAATTCAAAAAGAATTTTTAGAATGGAGGCCTCTAACGATGCAAGTACCCTCCTCCTCTCTTATGTGCACTCCTGTACTTGTATCTTCGAAAACAAAGTCTCTTCGGATCCCAATACAAGTAATTGATCCCTCACATGTTATGAAAGTTGTTGACAGCTGCGCCCTAGTTGATAGTGGCACTGATATCTCCTGCATTGACTTTGGATTCATCTGAAAACACCATCTACCCACCACTCATTTACCAAAACTGATTTCCATCCAAAACGTTGATCAAACAATAAACAAGAAAGGCCAGATATGCTTCACCTCTGACCTTTATCTTAACATCGAAGAAATAGCCCAAAAGGTGACCTTCTATGTCATGGACTGCAGAACCTAGAATGTCATCCTTGGACTTCCTTGGCTGAAGAAAGCCAATCCCTCTGTTGACTGGAAATTGAATACCCTCACAATTGATGAATCTGCAGACGAATCCAAAGGACTATATCAATCCTATGCATCCAACACCTTTTCCAATGACACTCTTTTAAACCAACGTCATCCCCCTCCTTGACACACCATGATCAGAGCTGCTGCTGCTGATCACCTCAAAAAGTTCATTAGACATGAGTCCAAGAACAAATATGTTCAAAGGGCCTGTGATGTATACAGCTACCACTGGATTGTACAATTTGGCTCCCGTTTTGCCCCTCTAGACTCCCCCATCATCGCCAAGCTAACTTCTGCCATAGAGCTGGCTAGAGATGCAGATAAAAACAAGAAGGAAACCATCCTTCCCCCCGAATACCAAGAGAATGCCTCCATCTTCTCAAAGGAAGCTACTGAACATGTTCCACCTTCCCAACCCTATGATCACAAGATCAACCTTGATGAATCATTTAAACCAAAGATTGGGAAGATCTATCCCCTTGCTTCCGAAGAAAAGAAGGTGATGGATGCCTTCTTTGACAAAAACCTTGCATCTGGGAAGATTCATCCTTTCAACTCTCCCCAAGCGTCCCCTTTCTTTTTCGTCAAAAAGAAGGATGGTGGCCTTTGTCCTTGCCAAGACTACTGCTACCTAAATGAACATACCATCCATGACGCTTACCCCCTTCCTCTGATCTCTGATCTCATCGATAAACTCAAGGATGCTAAGGTCTTTACAAAGTTTGACATCCAATGGGGTTACAACAATGTCTGTATCAAAGACGGACACCAATGGAAAGCCACTTTTATCATGCATCATGGTCTCTTTGAACCCACAGTCATGTTCTTTGGTCTCACAAATTCCCCTGCCACTTTCCAACAATTCATGAATGATTTGTTCCAAAACATGATTACTGAAGGATGGCTTGTTATTTATATGGACGACCTCCTCATCTTTTCCCTTGACCAGGCAACCCATGAAGAGCGCATGAATAATGTCCTTCAATGGATGCAAGAACTTGACTTCCACTTGAAACTCTCAAAGTGCAATTTTGCCACCAAGGAAGTTGAATACCTTGGTATGATCATCTGTCCTGGTGAGATCACCATGGATCCTGTTAAACTCGATGGTATTGCCAAGTGGCCTACTCCAGAGAAAGTCAAGGACATTTGCTCTTTCCTTGGCTTTGCCAATTTCTATCGCTGCTTCATTCCAAACTAAACCATCACACACCCTTTTATTGATCTCACTAAGAAATCCCAGCCCTGGGCCTGGTCCCCTTCTTGTCAGAATGCCTTTGATTGCCTCAAAACCCTCTTCCTCGCACAACCTGTCCTTCATTTCCCCGATGTCTCAGCACCATTTGCCATCACCACAGATGCCTCCAAATATGCCTCCAGAGCTGTCTGCTCCAAACTGATGCCAATGGTGAGTGAAACAACCAACTCATTTAAGAGCTAGTTGTTTGGGTTGGAAAGAGTACTAGATGTAAGCCAAGCACTAGCTGTTGTTGGAAAAACTCCAGGAGGACAAGACTGCCGTCTCCTGGTGATTTATTGGGCTTTATATACTGTAGCTACATGTGCACAGACCGTGCTATGCTTACATCTACTTACTATATAGAGGTATGAGTTGGAATAACGTATGACATGTGTCTAGGCTATGTGCATGTGGATCAGGTGTGGCAAGTCCTGAGTGGATGATAGGGGTCATGAGGTGAACATATGTGTGACTAGGTGAAATATGTGTGAGATAACATGACATGTGAAAAGGTGATATGGTGAAGGTGTGAAGAGTGAATATGTGAAGATGTGATATCATGAAGACATGAAGTGGTGAAGTTGTGAAGATCTGAAGACCTGAAGACCTGACTGATGTGACTGATGGATTAGAGTAAGATGATTAGGTAAAGTGTAGTGAACTTTGGTAGTGAAATAGTTATTGACCTGAGATAAGCAATTGAGGACTAGGAAAAATAGAGAAAAATAGGGGAAAAATAGGGCATATGTAACAGCAAGTGGCATCCTTGTTCTTATCTCTCTGAATCATTCTCTCCTACAGAGAGAAACTATGATATCTATGATCGCGAACTCCTTGCGATTCTCCAAGCCCTCAAAGCGTGGTGCCACTATCTCCTTGGCTCTGCTTTCCCTGTTCAGGTCTTCACTGAATCTGATCTATTTCCACTCCACCCAGCACCTGAACCGTCGACAGGCCCACTGGCTCCTGGATCTTGCAGATTTCGATCTCAAGATCACTCATGTTCCTGGCAAAGACCTTGCCACCCCCAACACTCTCTCTTGTCATCCTGATCTCCTTCCTTCTTCCAACAACGACAACCAGGGAACTGTCCTTCTTCCCTCCTCTCTCTTAATCAAAATGATCAATTCCACTATCTCTAGCATCATTGAAGATGAATCAAAGAAGGACAACCTCTACCTGTCTGTCCTCCAATCCCTTGACAAGGGCCTCCCTGCTCCTTTCTGTTCCCGCCTCTCTGATTGGCAACTTCACAATGGCATTCTCCTATGTCAGAACTGCATGTATATTCCTCCTACTGAGGGCCTCCACTGTTCCATCGTCTCTCGCTGCTGGGCCTCGCTTCCAACATTCATTCCTTTGTTTTAGGTTGTACTGTCTGCCAGCAAAACAAAGTCAACACCCATCTGACGTTGCCCCTGCTCCTACCTATCTCCTCCACTGCATCTCGACTCTTCCAGCAGATCTCTTGTGATCTCATCACCAATCTTCCTCCATCTGCTGGTTTTGACTCTCTCTTGATTATGGTCAACCAAGGGCTTACTAAGGGGGTAATTCTCTCCCCAACTAAAAAAACCTGTACTGCCGAAGGAGTAGCCTCACTTTTCTTTATAAAAGTCTACTCATGCTTCGGCCTGTACAACAAAATCATCTCTGACAGAGGCCCTCAATTCACCTCTGCCTTTGCAAAAGAACTTGGGAGAATTCTAGGTTACAATCTCTCCCTCTCTATGGCTTATCATCCTCAGACTGACAGTGAAACTAAATGGGTCAATCAAGAAATTGAGACCTATCTGTGTATCTACTGCAGAAATAACCCCACCGCATGGTCGGAATCCATCACTCACACAGAACTCACATACAATCACCGCCCTCACTCTGTCACCAGCAAATCTCCATTCTTTCTGATGATGGGATATAAACTCCATGCCCTTCCTGATGTTATCAACTTGTCTAACCTCCCTACCATTGAAGAACGGATAAAATCTCTCACCGCTGCTTGAAATGAAGCCCTTGCCGCACACAAACTCGCTAGGCAAGTTATGGCCTCTCGTTCTCAAAAACTGTTTTCCCTTTTCAAAAAGGCGATAAGGTGTGGCTGGAAGCCCACAACCTGAAATGCCACTTCATCCACCCAAAATTAGCTCCGAAGCGAGAAGGACCCTTTACCATCATGAAGGTCTTATCGCCCATCATGTACCAACTCCAACTCCCACAGACATGGAAAATTCATCCTGTGTTCCACGCTTCTCTTTTATCATCCTATTGTGAAAACACCATCCATGGGAAGAACTTCCCTGTGCCACCTCCTGACCTGATTGATGGTGAAGAAGAATATGAAATTGAGTGGATATTATGCCACCATGGAACTCCGTCTTCCCACTTCTACCTAATCCAATGGAAAGGATACTCGGCTGAAGAAGACTCCTGGATTCCTGAGCAGAACCTCAAACATGCAAAGTCCACTCTTGAAGAATATAAAAAACTTCACCCCTCTGCCTTTTCTTCCTTGCCCCCTTTCTCTCAAACAACCAACAGAAACAAAAACTGTTGCTGAAAGAACAATATCCTCTATGTCAAACCATTATGAGTCTTCTTTCTTTTCCTCTGATATAGCTTTAGTTATTGAATCTTTTGTTACTGTAGACACCCCTTCACCTCCCAGCAGAACTACTTTTGCCACCAAAGAAAACCTCCCCCCTACTTCACTGGCCATTACATCGTCCCCTCAAATATTCATTTGTGCTCCTGCCGTCCCTGTTGTTTCAGTGGACATTCCACTCTTCGCCCATCATCTGGTTGATGATCTCCCAGATGACAACCAGATTTACCGCCTCCATTTGTACTTTAGGGACTTGTGCCTCACAGTTCCTATTAATGCCCATCTTGATATGGGATCCCTCCTTCTCACTGTCTACTCAGCAGCCCATCAAGTTTGCCAGCTAGAA
>JBBPTC010000079.1:9408-22660 GCA_038093955.1 Boletus albobrunnescens
GAGGCACCGGGGTTTGCGTGATATGATCTGGGGAAGGTACTGTCGAGATTAATGAGAGTAGTTGGAAGCCTGGCCGACGAATTCCCATTGCCATTGAGATTGACTTGACCGTGACTTCTTGGATCTTCTCATCAGAGGATGCAATAGTATGTTCATATTCACAATAGTCGTGGTCATCACCGCTGTTGCACAGTCAGGGGTATGTTACGTGCATGAGCTGATGACAAACCTCATGACGAGAGATGGTTTGAGAGAGTGGAGTAAGAACTCTGTTGCGCCGTCCATGAGCGTATTTTGGTAGCCGAACCCATAACCTTGCCTTATCGTCCCTTTCTCACGCAAGGGACCACAGGATGCATCTGAAGGACGAAAAAGAGGGATGTGGGTAAACAAGATAATGGGACCCGGAGATCCAACTGATGCAGTCTGCTTGACGAACTCTACAGGACCATGGGGGATAGCAGGCCAACTGTCAAAAGTGTGACCACGTTCAGCACGCAACAGATCCTCTTCGACGAGGGCAGGTGCATCTATGAATACGAGGGTATAGTTCCCGACGGTGCGGCGATAATTCCGAGGGCCGAAGTGGGAGAAGTAGCGTGTGTCAGCCTCGAGGGAGAACGTTGGCAAATTGCCAAGGCTAGGAGATTGACTGATGAGATGCGACATCCTCTGCAGATGGAGAAGGGACGGACCCTACATCATGGTTACCAGGTATGTAATAAACGGGGGGTGGTGAGTCTCCCATGTTGAAGATGTTTTGATACCGTGTGAAATAAGCTTCGTACCTGGGGACAAACCAACCTTGATTCCTACACGCAGGTACACTTTGGGAGGACGTACTCGGTATTGGGCATGGATAGACGACCGTTGTCCATCATATCACCTGGAGTACGATTCGACTCGCAATAGAGGATGATCAACTGTTCTGGCGCACCTAGTACCACCACGGCATGGGGTCGGAGACGACGGAAAGCAGTATTCCAGCTCTTTCGAAGGTTAAGGTCAACGACGTATTGACTTAGTGCGGAGAGAAGTGGCCCACGACCAGGATAGGAATGACGGTCGATTATCTGTGGATCCGCTAAGACGAGTATGCGCACGACACGTGAGTGAGGAATGTGAGGCTGAGTGAAGAAGATCGGCATGGGTGTTAGTCACAGAGTGGAAACGGACACACCTGCCGTGCATCTGGCCAACGACAGTCGCGTAGGGCAAAGTGAAAGGTGCCGAGTTCGAACCAGAGGACTGCGAGGATCCAGAAGGCGCAGAGGCCATGGCGGAGTAGACGGTGGTCGGAGGACATGGGCCAGTGGGAAAAAAACATGTCAAACAATTTTGTTCGGGTGAAGCCGACCGCTGATTTTGTTCGGAGCCATGCTCCGGCTGTGTTGGCCCCCCAAAACGGTGCGATTCAAATATCTAAACTTTTGATGGCAGTGGGGTCCGCTGAGCTGAGCCGTTTTCGTAGCGGGCTAGAGTGTAGTTGCGTCATCGCTGCGAGCGTGCGTGTGTCATTCCGGAAGCCGTGTATGTAAATGCAGTCCAGTCCTTTCCCCATTTTCGTGGTCGCGATTGCCGTCGACAACCTCGCCCTATAAATTTTTCAGTTTCTCTTCTTCCGTTCCTCGGTCACTTTCTTTCTTTCTTCCCCTCCCCCCCCCCCCCCCCCCCCCCCCCCCCCCCCCCCCCCCCCCCCCCCCCCCCCCCCCCCCCCCCCCCCCCCCCCCTCCCCCTCCCTTTACTTTTTCACTTTCTCCTCCTCCCTTCCTCCCCCACCTTCCTCCGTCCCCCCCCCCCCCCCCCCCCCCACTCCCTCTCGCACAGGAATGACCGTCTCGTCTGCTCACCCCAACAGCGACGATCAGCTACCCTTGCTCTCCCCTCCCAGCGACCGGGACAAGAAACCCACCCCCCTCCCAAAAATCCAGATCTGTGTCCTCCTCCTCTCCGTCTTGATCGAGCCCATAGCGTCTCAATCTATATATCCATTCATCAATCAAGTGAGCTTCTCTTGTCACCCTCAGGACCCGTGTTCACCCTGCTCGAACACAGCTCGTTCGTACGATCGATATCACGGGCGGCGATGAAGCAAAAGTCGGTGGGTACTACCCCTTTCTCATTCCCGTCTCACGGCGCTCAGATACCGTCGTTTAGGGTACTATGCCGGAATGATTGTATGTAAAGACTGTGAGAGTCTTCACCCCTTATTACGCTCACTGATATCTACCCGACGACAGGAGTCCCTTTTCTTCGCCACACAGGCCATGACTGTCCTCCAATGGAGCCGAGCTTCCGACCATATTGGCCGCAAGCCTGTCCTTCTATTAGGTGTTTTCGGTCTCTCCATTTCAATGCTCTCCTTTGGTCTATCACGTACCTTTACCGGATTGGTATTAAGGTGGGCCTTCTTGGTCCATTTGGTTGTCTGATCTCACACTTATCGGTCATCTCCTCAGCCGTTGTATCACCGGCGCCCTGAACGGCAACGTTGGTGTTATGAAGAGCATGTTGGGTGAACTCACCGACTCTACCAACATGGCCCAGGGGTTTGCCTTGCTCCCCATAGCTTGGTCAATGGGCATGACGCTTGGGTGAGCATCATGTTTCAATCCTTTTCATCTACGTTCCAGTTCAACGTCCCCAGCCCAGTCATCGGAGGGACACTTGCACGCCCACAAGACAATTTTCCTCGCCTCTTCAGCTCCCCATTCTGGGCGGAGTTTCCGTATTTCTTACCAT
Source organism: Boletus albobrunnescens (assembly GCA_038093955.1). Taxonomy (NCBI): domain Eukaryota; kingdom Fungi; phylum Basidiomycota; class Agaricomycetes; order Boletales; family Boletaceae; genus Boletus; species Boletus albobrunnescens. The sequence continues at coordinate 12,151 of JBBPTC010000079.1, forward strand.
GTAGTGTCACTGCTGCGTCCTCATTGCTGACCTTTGGAGCAATACTACTTTTTCTCAAAGAAGTGAGTGGTCTCGGCTCGGTGATATCGTAATCTACACTTAACAACTACCAAGACTCTTCCCCCTAGCGCCACACGAGAGAAACATGGTTCTTCTGTGGATAGGGAAGCTAGCGGCCATGAAATTTGCTACGGCACTGTTAATCAGCAGCAGGAATTTCCCTTGCCACCCTCGGATGTGCAGATTCCTCTTTCCAAGCTTCTCAACGCACCCAGGGTGTTGCGCATTGCAAATTACGGAGTGCTTGCTGCCCTCGAGATAGCAGTGTACTCACTCCAACCTCTTTTCTACTCTACACCGATCGAGTACGGAGGTTTAGCTTTCACCCCAATGCAGATCGGACTCTGGATGGCCTGCTTCGGTATTTTTAATGGGCTCATCCAGGCAATCTACTTTGCCCCACTCGTAAATAGGCTAGGGCCTAAAACGTTGTTACGTATCGGTCACGCGTGCTTTGTCCCGCTTTTCGCCCTCTTTCCCATCATAAACTGGATCGCTCGACAGTGGGGAATCAACTGGCTCGTCTGGACCGCGCTCGTCTGTCACATCGGATTGACAATCATCATGGATATGTCCTTTGGTGCGTTATTATTTCTAGATGCATATGCTCCTCAAAGGCTGATGTTGTGATCGCAGGCTGTGTCCTAATGTACATTACGGCTGCTGCCCCAAATCGACGGTGTCTTGGTACGCTCAACGGTGTCTCACAGACCACCGCGTCCATCGTTCGTGCTATCGGTCCTGCGTCAGCGTCGTCATTGTTTGCGTATTCGATCCAGCATAACTTTATGGGTGGGTACGGAGTTTACGTTATTCTCGTGCTTGCAAGCATTGCAAGCATGCCGTTGGGTGCCATGCTACCAGATGATGTTGCAGAGAGCTGCTGATTAGACAAAGGGTTACGAGTGGGTCAGGAGCCAGGAGTCATACACGTAAAAAGACAAGTCAGCGGACACCAAATAGGTGTGTCATTTCCCCCCTTTTTTGTTGTGCTTTTACGATGGAGGGATTTTGTCGAGGGCCAGATGGTATTACTAGATATCACGATGTGTAGGACAAGGAATTTTTGCATGTGTACTTTACTTCTTGCATGTATTTACGATTTTCTTTAGCAATACCATCACGTTGAGACTGGCTGTTTCGCCCATTCAGCCTGGACCGTCATGACACTACCAAAGGTACTTTACGTCGCCGTGCATGGCGGCGCCGGGCAGCATGATAGATCGTCAGAAACTCAAGTAAAGGGCGCAATGAAACAGTGACTAGACACCATCATGTTACGTTCCGACGCTGACACGAACCCAAGTGCGTGTGCAGAAGCACTCCGACTAGCATCCAAACATCCATATGCAAGCGCGTTATCTATCGTCGAGCAGGCGATCGCCGTCCTCGAGGACGACGATTGTCTCAACGCAGGTGCGTCATGTCTCGTTCCCCAGGACTAAACGAACCCCTCGCTCAAGGCTACGGCTCGAACCTGACGTTCGATGGCACCGTCGAATGCGATGCCGCCATCATGGACGGGCAAACAGCCGATTTCGGGAGCGTCGGCGCAGTATCAGGCACGTCCTACTCGTTTCCCTATGCTCGACGATCGTTTTTTTTTTTTTTTTTCTAATCCGAGACGCCTCTGTTTGCGATCCGATGGAATCTATGATCTTATTTATTTATTTATTATAATGACGCGTACGTGACGCCCTGCGTCGTTCGTTGGCACACGCGCCGCCGTCATGTGGGTACAGGGGTCCGAAACCCGATCAAGCTTGCCAGCGCGATCCTTGCGCATGCACGCGTGCCGGACAGACTCGGCCGCATCCGACCCCTGTACGTACGTCTCGCGAGGGATACCATCCATCCATTCCACTCGGCGCGCACTGACGACACGCACAACGTCTGCCCACTAGAACTTTGGTCGCCGCGGGCGCACGCGCGTTTGCGCAGCGGCACGGCGGGATCGGGATCGGGGTCGGGGTTGGGGTCGGGGTCGAGACGGTCGACGACGCGACGCGGATGATTGCCCCGCGCGCGCAGCAGGCGTGGCAGCGCTGGAGAGACCGGTACGATTCGAACGCGGGCGCGGACGAGGCTCTCCCGCCGCAGGACGCGGTGCAGGACACGGTGGGCGCGGTCGCGTGGGATTCGGAGGGGAACTTGGCTGCTGGGGTATCCAGGTCCGTCGATCGTGCGTTCCGAGCCTTTTTTTTTTTTTTTTTTTTTTTTTTTTTTCGAGTGCGACACGGCTGACGCCACGGTTCGTTACGAGCGGTGGGCTGCTGCTCAAGTGTTCGGGGAGGATTGGCGAGGTGAGGTGTCTTGCATGGAATGAACGGCGCGGTTGCTGATGGACCCCGAGGCTGCCGCGTTTGGGGCAGGGTGCTGGGCGGAGCAATCGCAAGACGGACGGGCGGGTATGGCGTGTAGCATATCAGGTGCGAGTCGCCGCACCCATATCGACTTTGTTCCTCACGAGGAGCGCAGGCGCTGGCGAGCATATTATGAGGACTGGGCTGGCTCGCGCCATCGCCGACGCCCTCCGTTCAGGGCAAGAAGGTGCAGATGTGGACGTCCATGACTTGTTGACGAAAACGTTGTCCGTCCATTTTCACGGCAAGTATTGGCACATCCACCCCCCGTAGAACCCGTCCAACGTTTCACAAGACCCGATCGTAGCCCGCGGCGATGCCCACCCAAATGCGGGTGTCCTTTTAATGACAAAGGAGGTGAGGGAGTCGGGAGATGTGATACGTGCGCCAACCACCGTCGAATTGTGCGTCTATCTCTAATGGATGTACAGCAAGGTTGTGGTGTGCATTTACCACGGAAAGTATGGCGATTGCATACGCGAACTCGGAAACACTCACACCAAAGGTATGAACAAGTCTTCTTTTCCAAACGGTAGTATGAGAAATGGTTGTAGGCCAAGATTCTACGTCGTCCCAAGACGTTGCAACCTGTCCTGGGGACGAGTGCATCGCCTGTTTATGTCACTGCCTTACCCCTCCACGAGTAGAGTGACTGCATCGAGATAGATTTGATCGCTGGGGGTTGCAAGTTTGAGAATATCTTGGCTCGCATGGTGATATGCATGTAGATGTTGAAGTTTGCGACGATGAAGCCATTACATTGTTCAACTCTGCGTTCCGCCGTTCCGCAGGATTGACCGCAGAGCGCCATTATCTATACTCACAAGGGGCTGTGAGCTTCGGGGGTTCGTCAAAGGAGGCGTTGGTCGTGCCGCACTGAGACGTTGTAGCGTTTTCAACGGGAACTTGGTTCTATCCCGTCAGGTCAATATTAATATTGCATGACGACTTTTCCGACGCAACTTACCGACAAGTCGAACAAACAGGAACAGGTTGACAAAAGACTGTTCCAACGACGTCAGTACATCCAAACGTATCACGAGTTGGTAGACGGACTCGACAAACAGACGGAACAAACGAATCCAATGTCCACGATGTTCTTGTGGCAGAAGCACGCCGCTCTAAAATCAACCTTGTCTTGGGTCGGGGCGGCAAGCACCTTGCGAATCGATGGTGGAGAAAGGAAAGACATCTAGAATGCGCCTGATGGAGCGACCAGCAACGCAGGACGAGGTGTACGACGTACGATAAGGTACTGGAGCAACGCATCGCGGCGTTCGAGGCAGATGTACGACCCGTCCGTCAGGTGCGCAGCTTGCTGAAGAAAGACCGTGTCGGGTCCATACAACTTGCACACGTCGATGGTTACTTTCTACACCCGTCTCGCTCATTGTCAGCGCGGTCCACAGGGCAACACGGGGGACAAACCAGTTTTTGCGCCGAAAAAATGGAGTTCATGATCGGAACATAGGAAGACGACAAGTCTGGAGATACCGACAAGATCAATATGCGTGGGTCTGGGAGGACGGTCGGGTCTTCGACTACGCCCGTTGCGGAAGCAGACGGATGCGTGATGCGGTTGATGTCTGAACGATGGACGATGCTATGAACGGCGTCTTGGCGCCAGACGAGCGCGGACACACGTACAGCAGAGTGCCTTGGTCAGGGCACCGACGAGCGCGCAGGGCGCTAGCACAGTGCCACGTTCAGCGCGTCAGGCAGACGGGGGCGGCGTACGTACGTTCTTGTTCCATGGGGCCAAGCGCCACCAGTTCGTGTGTGATCCGCTGGAGGACCGTGGTGTCGACCGTCTTGAAGGGTGGATACGAATTCGCATCGAGCGGCGGGGCACCGTCGACCAGCGTCGGTGTTTCCGCTGAAGAATAGAGCATGACGCTGTTCCGCGGGGGTGGGGGTGGAAGTGAGCGGAATTGACAGCCGGGCTCTGGGAGTCGTCCCACCAACCTCTTACTGGGGAATGCCCCAAAGACTGCGAGGGTGTTCTCATGCTTGGAAGCGATGTGAGCATTGAAAAAGGCGAGAAGGTGGGAGAGGAAGGTCTCGACGGAGAGCGGGTATGGGTTGGTCGGCTGGGCAGAGAGATGCCATTGGGTTGGAGACAAGTCCATAATGACTGACAGATGGGATGCTTTTTCCATCGTCACTCGCAGCGAATAGAGTCCAAGTCAAAAAAGCCTTGTAGTACACTGCCACAGACTACGATACTCGTCACTCTAACAAGGCAACAAAGTCTTTTGCTACCATGGACCATGATCGGGTACTCTCGACTACCACAGATAATTAACCGTGGATGATCACTTTACTGATGGACTGCGGTGATGACCATCACCGCCGTCCACACATGCAAGGCTTATCTCCTGCGAGTATCCTCCTCGGAGGCGTAGGGAGTCACACACAGGTGTTTGGTAGCAACTGATGATCCACCTCGGTGGGGCGCAACTACCGTGACTTGGCGTCAGGGGTAGTGTCAGCGCCGCCACTCACCGTTAAAGACGGATGTATGGCCAAGAACCTTTGAGGCGTTGAGAACATCGGGTTCGAATAAGTTCCGTCGTCCACACGACTAGTCACTCGCATAACTCGTGCGGCGTTTGAACGTCGTAGTGCTGTTCTTGTCCATACACTCAAGTCGTGAAGGGCTCGCCCCGTGACGTGGGTACGAACTTTATTGATATTCAAAACTTCCACGGCGAAGCGGGTCACTTGTATAGCAACATGGGGAAGTATGCATTGGGGTCATGTGGGGCGTCGGGAGCACGCTCCGGTCGCCATCGCTTGAACGGCGTGGGGACCTTGGGAGGGAGCCTTGCCTCGTCGAGGACAGAAGTAACGGTAGCAATGGCTTGGGTCAAGTCCACGGCATCCGGGGCTTTCGCAGGTACCTGATTGGTCTCACCCTCTTTAGGAGCAGAAACGCTGATGCGACCGTTAGCTAGGAACGAGAGTGGATCAAACCGCATGCATACGACTGAGGTTGGGCGTGCTGGATGAGCAAGGTCGAGAGATCTGACTGGGTGACCACCGAAAGCTGAGGGTAGGCTCGTCGAACGTCACGTTTCCAGTAGGGATTCTGAGCCGGGTCCGAAGCTGGTTCGAGTGTCAGTCTTGTTGTAGGCATACAGTAGGTTTATTGGCACCTTTCGTTGCGGGTGTGGAATACTTCTCTGGGCGCGAGCCAGGCTGGGGGTATCTGTTCAAGTTGGGGATCGGGAGGCCAGAAGAAATTTCAGGATTCACGACCACGACATCGCCTGGTTCAAACGTGAGTGACGATGTAGCACGAACTGTGGTACTTGAACGCACGAAACTTTTTCCAAAAGCCCGTTGGATGAACATGGTACAGCGTAGACTCTGCCGCTTTTCTGGTCGCCATTCGAGTGGGAGGGAAGAAGTGAATGATGTAAGCAGCCCCGTCTTTCGCCGCTGGTAAGGGCTAACCGCAACACGGTCGAACCCAAACCCGGCAAGGTTGAGACATGCCTTGTATATGTTTCTCAGCTTCGAGCGAAATGTATCAAATCAAGTATCTCCTCCACCGCTTTGTGGCTGATGATTTGCCCGTTGAACACTCTTGTGAGCCATCGCACTGCTTGCTTATGTACACCGGTTAACGTTTGACACTGACCAGCTTTGACTGCGGCGCTAATAGTCGAGGGTTTTTGCCGAGCATATGAGATCCTACAGAGATCGTATCGTGTGGGTACCCCAGGTGCGGTGGCCAAAAAAAATTTGCCAATATGATGTACACCGGTTAACACTGACCAGCTTGACGACGGCGCTAGGTATGTAGAGATCCTACAGAGATCGTTTCGTGTGGTACCTTGGGCGCGGTGGCTAGACTATGAGCCAAGCTTGCCAATTTGTGATCCGGCTAGGCGCAAGATCACGCAATGGGGTTGTCCCCGTTCAATCATCGCATCATACCGGTGAGCGGGAGTGGCTTCTATTTCCTTTCTTCTCATTCGTCTCGGATCCCAGCCCAGCCCAGCTCTTTGGTGCCCGGTATATAAAGCCCGGACAAGCCCCAAGGTGACCCAACACAACACGACTTTTCCCCCTCGCCTCACAACAATACACGTTCCACATCATGGGCTTGACACTCTACCAGCGTCCTACCGAGCCTCTCAGTGACCTCTCTCTGGATGGGGCACGCGCCGTGGAGGAGGCCAAGGAACGGGATCCCCATGTCATCCCTACGTTCACCTCCGAGAGTCTAGCAAAGCCTCGCACCACTGTCTTGTACCTTCCACCGCTCTTGTCTTCGCTGCCACGGGATCTGTCCGTCCCGCCCATCACCGTGGATAGACCACCGTTGACCACGGAGACCCGTCTTCCCGATATTGACCCCGTCTCTCTCTCGTTGCACAAAGCATTGCACAATTTCCGACCGCTCTCTGAGGACTATGCTGCTCTTCCTTATGCGCACGCGTTCAACTGGTCCGAGCTGGAGCTGCCAGAGGACGAAGAGCGCGAGTGGTATGCAGTCGTGTTTCGGAGCCGACGCAAACAGGGGAGTGACAGCGGACGTAAGTGAAGTCGCATCCCAAAGCAGGACGTGTGTGTCTGACCGCGGATGCAGCGCTCTACGATGCGGACCGACAAGCCCACGAAGAAGCGGTTTCCAACGGAGGAGTGAGTGATCACGCTTTTTATGTCAATTCAGTGTGCTGAAGGAGAGGTGAAGCTTATTATGTACTGGTACGGGGTTCCTAACCCAGAGACGGGAATGAACCTGGCGACTTGCATCTGGCAGTCGCGCAAGCATGCGATCGCTGCGAATTCGCGACCGCACCACATCCGGGCGATGAAGCTCGCTGCTGTGTCGTACGATGTGTACGCGCTGGAACGCTACAAGCTTTCAAAGGTGGAGGGGGAGAAAGGGATTACCGTCGAGGCATTCGGCGGTGTAGAGTGCGGGTGGTGATGGTGTTCGTAGACTATTATTTATTTATTTTACCCTAAGGTTGCAATGCTAGATGAGGATTGACGTCATCAACAAAGTGTGATTACAATGCATCATCGCTGACGGATCAACGCGGCGCGCGTGTTGCCAAGCAAAGACACACTCGGAAGGGGAATCGGAACTTCCGATTCGATGCGCCGCCGCCGAGCAAATCGGACTGGATATATTCTTAGGTGCAGTGATTCACCAAAGAGGTCAACTTCTTCTTCTGCCAAGACTATATGACTATTAACTACTTGGCAGTAGTACTCTGATTTGAGTCGGTCTCGTTTTGCTTACTCAAATGCCAAGGACACAGCGCACCGACCACTTGCCCAATAGCAACAAGAGGCGTGGGCGGCCGTCAATTGCACAGCGCTGGCAGGTCCTCGCCGCACAAACAAAATGCTTCGTTACTCCCGAGAGATGAACGTTCAGGGAACCAAGGGACCGATGCGGAGCCCGTCAGCGCCTCTCAGATCAGTGACTCGTCAAATAGTATGCCGCGCTCTCCGCGCGTCCGTCAGTGACTCATGTCTTGGCGAGCCTACGCGAGGGCTCAGCGAGGATTTAAATCGGAATTCCCACTTTGGCACTGAATCAGCGTTTAAGAGTGAGTGTGCGATGCCTCCATCACGTGGCAAAGCTCACCGACGCCCGGCTTAACTCCGGCGATACACGAGGGTCGGGGATCCGTGGAGGTAACTTCACGAACGTTCTCGTACCAGGCGGGACCCACGGTTGATTAGTACTGGGAACCTGCGCCAACCATTCGACTGCCCCATCTTCATCGTTGGTAAAATTTACGCAACCTGAATGACACTTGCGGCAGAAATGAACCGCGGCGGCCCTTTCGTAACTAGGCGGGCCCAGATTTCATTGGCTGATGCCCATATGTCAAAAAAAAAAAAAAAAAAAAAAAGGTTCTTCCAAATGGGGAATATCAAGGGGTGTTGCAGAAATCACACCAAACGGTTTTGCTATTAGCGAAGTCGCTGTCAACCTTGCGAATGATGTAAGAGCTTTAAACATGTCATGTCACTTCCGCTGTGTTTTAATGGTGTCATCCTCGTACCAGAGAAACCCGAAATCCGGGATTGGCGGCTAGGGAACTCAGATCGGAATCCGGAGTAGCGGGGCCCATAGGGGGAAACTGGCTCAGACAACCAAGGTCATCGTCAGACGGGGAACGTAAGCGCGCCCGAAAAAACTTTGTACATCGATTACCAGCAGCACTTACTTCTTGTGCTACAACCGTCATCTCACTTTTGTTGCCCGCACGTCACCCCCAACCATTTGCGCAAGGGGCGACTGTACACACCGCCATTCGAATACCACTATCGCTCACTTACCACCAACGTTGCGACATCATATCCTCAACTGGGATCTTTGGAACTGATAATACTCCTGATCGTCTAGTCGTGCCCTGTTCATGCCTACAGCATTACTGTCTTTGCGTGCCATTTCAGCCAACCCATCATATACGCGTAGCCTCTCGACTCCTGCAGAAAGATTATGTGTAAGTCAGAATTGCCTTACACGTCTGCCGTAAATAGACTCTGACTGCTATGCTTGACGAGCAGGATGCATGACCGAAGACCATCCGGTGGACTGCCGTCACGGTAACCCACTATGCACATACAACCAAGCGTACGCACCCCCCCATCGTTTGTTCGTCGAGAAAATGTCGTAGACCCCCTGCTGCTAGTTGTTCACCAGTTGTGTTGCCATCACACCCAGTTCTAAACTTGAGATATTGGATCAGGCGAGTACGGCCCGGGTTGCCCGTGTCTGCTGTCCGCTTCGTTAGGATGAACAGCACATGCAAATCCTCGCTTTCTTTCTTACTGACCAGATCTACCAAACAGATATTAGTATGTTGCACAGGAATTGATTGTCGGATGCCAAGGGGCAGTCTTCCAACGCAGGCAACTTGACTTATTGGGTCTCTGATCTCCTCTCGCTCCGAGTCAGGCTTGTCGTCGGCCCTTCAGACTCGCACTCGCTGTGCTTGCGACGGTTACAGGGACAGGACTGACGTCTGTTCGGAACTCTGGGACACGCATGACAAGTGACTTGGGCTAATATGTATATCATCCCGGACTTTTGGCGAGGAGCAGTCCTTTCTGAATCCGACGCAACAGTTGCGCCTATACTTGTACGAGCAGGATCGTTCGTCTCTTTTCGGGGGGGGGGGGGAAAAAAAAAAAAAGAAAAGTCGAGTCAAAAGATCCCAGATTTCCGTCATCAAGTTCAACGGTCCGGTGCGCGTCCATCTACCAGATCATGGTTGGTTTATTTGTTATTACATATCACAATTCTAGCGTCGATGTCCGAGCAGGTGTTGCCGCCACGATATGACATGGATATGGTTGCCAACACGGTCAAAGGTGAGTGTGTACGTACGCAGTCCTCTGGGAACGAGACCACGACTTTTGAAAGCAAGACGTTGACTGCTGACGTCTTGCTGCTCGCGTCTGAGGGCCGTTTTCGTCCGTGACTTGTCACTGTTTTGGCTGCCCGTGCATGACTTTTATATCGACTGCATTGCCACGACAATCGGAGTCGTTTTGGGAAAGGGTGTCAGGAATAATGAATGAATGACGCGCAGGCTCGACCGCGTCGTAAAACAGACACCGTTTGCTGAAGCGGCGGGCGTAACGCGAGAAGGGACGGGGCCGCCGCGTGGTACGGACGACGCGCGTGCACATCGGGTGCCACCGCACTGCGTCTAGGACGGCGCGGGTACTCGTGGTGTCGACGGAGAAGGCCCTGGACGCTCTACCGATGTCGTACACCAGAATGGTGACGACGATGCAGAGCCAGTTTCAGACTAGGTGCTGCCTGTCCGTCTCCACGACGTCCGCTCGTGTCGTGTGTGCCGCTGTTGTCTCCGTGTTGTTCCGACTGCAGGAAGGTTTGGCATGTCAGAATCAGATACGCGTGTTTTTGTTTTCGTTTCATCTCCAAGTGCCCGCTCGCTGAATTTGGATAGTCAGCTAGTTGCATTGGCACCTATGTTCGTAGCCGACATTGGGGGGTCAATATCACAATTTATGTTCGGTAACCTGATAAGAACCGTTTGAGCGAAAAGGAGGAACAATTTTACCCTCCCCCGAAACGA
>JBBPTC010000079.1:22760-35935 GCA_038093955.1 Boletus albobrunnescens
ACAACGTAAGTATGACAACAGCATGGGCCTCTTCAACTGAAGCAACACAAACATGTATAACGCGTTTAACTCGTCTGACTCCAGGATTCGATGCTGTCGTGGCTGTTTGCCGAAACGCACGAAAGGCGACGGTCGACGTCATCTCGGACTGCGACGGCGCTCTTCGAGAGTTTCAGTGGATTCATCCAGGACAATGCGGAAGACGTTCTGCGTATAGGTACTCGTGGCATCTCGCACAACTGACTTGATCGAAGCTTCTGTGGCGTGCTGGGAGGGGAAACCGGTGCCTGCCTTATCGGCGTCGAGGGCCGTATTCCATGAACCTCCGATTCAATAGTATTCAGTCCTCCACCACGCAACTTTGATGAATAACGTCAACAGACCACAGGTCACAAATACGCCTCGTTTGCAAGTACGGCACCCATACACTCACCAAAGGTTCTTCAGTTGCATGTATGTTTTCTCCGTCACCACGAGGTAGGACGCTGCCGGCAGCCAGCAAAGTAGGGTTAGATTGGTCTCGGAGCGGAGATAAGAGAGCACCCGGGGACGAGGACGCTGGCGGCATTTCCTCTTCCTGTACGTCATTGATCCGCGAGGACCAGGGTCCGGTGATGTTGCTGATAGTATTGACGCTGCTAGGCAGTACCGGGACTGCGTAGTCGAGATAAATCATATCCACGTCCTCCGCGAGGGAAGGGAGATCCTCGTTGGATGCACCACACTCTCCCTTATCAGCATAAAAACGTGCATCCCATCCGCCTCGATCATCCACTTTGACCCGATTTGGTACAGCATATCCAAGCAGGGAGGAAGGCGATACCGGATGTTCGTTCATGTCGCCATCTTGGGCATTCGATCGCAAGAACGGGCGCCAGCGAAAGTCAATAGCGTTGAGATCCAATTTGTAAGATTCGGGTTGGAGAGGATCAGATAGCGAAGGATCTTCGGTCGGCGAATCGAAGTAGACTGGGCGAGAACAAGCAAAGGTGGGTCCTGGAGTCGCATACACGTTCAGGTTATCGCAGCCACCTTGAAACGCTTGATGGCGATTCGTGTTGACACCGTGCTCATGCAAGTCCGAGGGGGGTTCAATATCTTGAACGAGGTTTGAAAATGATTGGGTGGGCTGCGGCCGACCGATTACATCATTTGGACATAAATGAGATGCTGCAGGATGCATCATGTTAGTGGTTGTGGTTTGGTGAGTCAGCTTCTGTGGTGCAGGGACCACGGGTCTCTGACGCATGCTATCAACAACTGAAGTCCGAGTTGACCTGTAAGCTGGGGCGAAATGGCCTGGAGTTGAAAACGGAAGGGGGTGAGTCAACACATCAAGCTGCGGGTGCGATAACGGTGTAGGTCTTATGGGAACGACGGACGAAACATGCCCTTGCAGATTCAATGTACTGCCTGCGCGATAAGCTGCACTGGGTGCTTCTTCTTTTTCAAAAGGCGAAAACGCGAAGATTTCTTCCTCGCGCGAAGCACCCAGCAATTCCACCGAAGGCGAATGGGACTTTAATTCCGTATCAATGCGAAAAGGAGAAAGCAATGCCCGCAAAGGATGGCCTGCTTCCAAGCTACTGAACGTGTCTGCGAGCCAATTGGGGAGTGGATTCCTTGGTTCCTTGGGTGGGGCCTATACGTGCAAACGTGCAAAAGTACTGGATATCTGGGATAATTGAGCGCATATACGCATACCGGAGGCTTGGGGAATCCATCGGAGTCGTCCCGAGGAAGTAGAGGCGACTTTTTCATTTTCAGTACGGAAAAGTCCTTGCCTAGTTTCTCTCGATAGAGATCGCTGTAGGCATCCACTGGGGTCTTTGGAACATCATGACTACTGACGGAGGAGGTGCCGGATGACTGCATCCTGTTTCTCGACGAGGCCGGACTGCTGGTTCTACATGAGAGTAAGGTGTCGACCGATTTGATCATGCGGTCGAAACGTGCATTGAGGCCAGCGACCTTTCTTCGTTTCGCTGGCCTGTGCGCAGAAACGTCTAGAGAGATATATTGAGCACGCGAGAGTTGGCACTCGACAGTCAGGAGACCTGTGTTTGTTCGCACGTGCGGGGTGGGGGTGCTAAGCGAACATAGTCAGGACGAGCCCGACGGCGTTAAGCGGCTAGTCATCACACTAACCTTGCATTCGTGCAGTGCGACAGACTCGATGCAGCGTCGTCCAAACCTACCAGAGACGAGACACGCGTTGGCATATGGTGTTCGTGGACAACCCTTATCTAAGCGCCAGATGGCGATATTTTCAGTCACTGGGGACAAAGTAATGGTAGCCGACTGAAAGTCGTTCTCATGACGTGACAGCTGCTCGGTTCCCTTGCCCTTGCTTCTTCGTGCCTAGTGGTGGGCTTGCGAGCGAAAAGCAGCTTGACGAAGTTCTGCTTAGTGCCATATTGAAGTTGTTGCCACATACTACATTGCAGGTGATACCATGTCATCCGGCAAGCCAGCCATTCCCAAGAACGGGGGAGAACGCCTCTATTCGTCTTTCCCAACTGGACCTAAAACCATTCCTGACGATGGACTGCCTCTCTATACCAGCTCTCACGTCACGCCCAGCGCCGCTCGTGTGCCCAGTTCATGGAAGCGAGGACTGCTCGTCGTTGGCTCCCTCTGCCTCCTCTTGGTCCTCGTTCGCAGCACCCCTCTGTCGTGTCTACCGTTCACCCATCCTCCCGTGATTTCTCGCAACCCCGCCTTTTTAATTACTGCGGACCATGGCGCCGTTGCAGCCGAAAACAAGCGCTGCTCGGACATCGGAGTAGACGTCTTAAAGGAAGGAGGCAACGCCGTCGATGCAGCCATCAGTGCCGCGCTTTGCGTTGGCGTCGTCAACATGTTCTCGTAAGTCTTCCCGCCACCATCGTACGGCCCGAACAAACTCATCTGGCTCAACTCCGACATGATATCCAGGGCAGGGATCGGTGGAGGAGGCTTCATGACCGTTCGCGTACCACCCACGACACCAGGTGGAACCTCCGAGGTGTTTACGATCGATTACCGGGAGACTGCACCAGAGCTGGCGAATAAGACGATGTATATCAATAACCCTGAAGCTGCCAAATTCGGTGGCTTGGCAGTCGGGGTCCCAGGAGAACTTCGCGGCTTCGAAGAAGCTCATCGCCTCTGGGGTCATCTACCCTGGCGTAGGCTCGTCAAGCCAAGTGTCAAACTGGCTGCGGAGTGGACTGTGGACGTGGAGCTGGCCAGGAGGATCCAAGTAGGTGATAGCCCTGGGACAGCCTTGCCCGTTGCTTATGCATTGCAGACATATTCGGATCTCATGCTTCACAGCAAAGACTGGAGCGCCGTATTTGCCCCGGAGGGAAAGCTGCTTCTCCAGGGGGAAACCATTCGGCGCACTAATTACTCCCGCACACTCAACATCATTGCAAATGAAGGCCCCCGGGCTCTTTACAAGGTTGGGTTCAATTTCTTCTGTTCTCAGACGGCGGTGATCCAATTGAATCCCAATGAACAGGGTCCCATTGCGGATTCCATCATTCGTAAGGTTAACGAAACAGGTGGTATTCTTACACATGCGGACCTCGAGAAGTATACCATCAAGGTCAAACGTGCGCTAGAAGGGACTTACTGCGATAAGAAAGTGTACACCTCACATGCTCCTACTTCTGGGCCTGTACTTCTTCATATGCTGAACTTGCTTGAGCGATTTGATTTGACTGGCGAAGGTCGAACACCGCTGAATGTGCACCGAATCGTTGAGGCGATGAAGTGTGAGTCCATGTGTTCAGCGTGTGGGTCATTTCTCAAGATCTCAATCCCGACCAGTCGGATTTGCAGCACGGTATGTCAAGATGGAGACCCTTTGTCCGCGGCGAAAGCTCATCGTACCTTATAGAACAAGAATAGGGGACGTTGCTTACTATACAGGCTCCAAAGTTCATGTTGCGGAAATCCCGACAAAAGAATTCGCTGATATGATCGCCGTTAACCTCACCGACGTGAGAAACTTTGTGGAAATTGACTGCTGTTGTTGATGTTGCCATCAGGACCGCACGCATCCGCCGGAATATTACAATCCTGAATTTGACGTCGAAATCGATCATGGCACTGTACGTGTTCTGCGATGTCCGGATCACATCACAGGTGCTGAATGATGCACAGACTCATGTCTCCGTGGTGGATAAGAATGGCATGGCCGTCGCATTAACTACCACCGTGAATTTGGTCTTTGGTTCCCAGGTCCTGGACTCGGAGACGGGGATCATCCTGAATGACGAGGTAAGAATAACCTATGGTGCACTCCAAATCGTAGTCGCACCGTCCCGTTACAGATGGATGATTTCTCCACGCCCGGGGTCTCGAACGAGTTTGGATTGAGGCCTTCCCCATGTACGTCTCTCCATCCCCAACTCGCCATTTTTCGATGGATCCATTGATGATGTAGACAACTACCCCGAGCCGGGCAAGCGACCGCTGTCTTCCACAACGCCGACCATCATGGAATATGCTGATGGATCGTTTTATATCGCCATCGGTGGCTCCGGGGGACCACAGATCTTCCCTTCCATCCTCCAGACGCTGTTGAATCTGGACTGGGGCATGGACGCGAGCCAGGCGGTAGAATATGGGCGCGTCCACAATCAACTCTATCCAGAAATAGTCGGAGCGGATGATATCCTTCCCGCGTCGGTTCTCGAGGGTCTCTTAGATCGGGGGCACGAAGTAGAGGGTGAGTAGCTCAGCGGCCGTGTCCTTTGTCCCATCCTGACGCACTGGCTCTAGTATTGGACATTAATCGCGTCGCTGGGGTCGTTCAGGTCGTCGTGAACAAGGACGGCAAGATATATGGTGCGCTACGGTCGTGTTCTCTTTGGTCTGGCGTATGACTTAGGCGCACGAACAGCGGCGAGCGACTCGCGGAAGAACGGGATCGCTGCGGGATATTAACCGTGGTTGGATGAACGATGTCGCATCGTACTGACCGTAGAGTTGGGGTCGTTGGAGATACCCTGTCATGGATTTTTGCGCGCTCGATTAGTAGATGCGGCAAGGACTAGATCGATGTTAATGTGACCATGTTTATTCGGTGACGTTGCGGAGTTCCGAGCCGCGTTGGAATGGACATGTCGACTCGGAAAGGCAGTCGTGCCAGTGCAATGCCCCTTGCTGGGACCGCGGGTCATGCATCAGATTGATCATTATTCCTTCAAGTGCCCGTGTACGAGCGTGCCATGTAGATCTAACAGAGAGAGAGATAAAAACGATGAGCCATAAAGAGCCTCGAAGGGGGGCATAAATGGGTTTTCTAGCCCGGTACCGATAATCTTTGTCATTCGAAAGGGGTGGGACTTAGGCCAGGGGTCAAATGAGGCGGTGTCGGCCCCTGCAAGGCGTCACGGTGGCAGGAGGAAGGAAGGGGGGGGGCAAGATCCAAATCAAAAACGGGCTATAACCGTGACGAACGGACGTAGATAGCGAGAACTGTACTAGCGACGAGCGACGAATCAGCGAGGAAGTAAGAAGCAGTCATCGACCAAGGCGATCACTTAGCGAGCGAGGGACCGTCGTACATGCTGCGTTTGGCAGCGCCTTGGGGATCAAACAAACCCAAACTCGTCCACCCCAATACGGACGTTTCCCTCGACACCCTCGACACCCCTCTAACGTTCGCTGCGCTCGTTTTCGCAGTCCACTTTCTTTTTTTTTCATGCAGGACATAGACTGGGACCTCGTCTCCTCCTATGTTGGGCTACTTTGTCTCGCGAGCAGTTCCATTTACTGCGGTGCATATGATTCGCTGCCGGTATGTCCTTGCCTCTCACATTGACTCTGACAACACGACATCACGCTCGTAGACTAGACATGAACGAACAACTCCAAAACAGAGCCTCCTCCAAGACGACGAAGACGAGGACGAAGAAGAAGACACTCCAGACCGCGTGTCCTCTGGTGACGCATGGCTGTTCCCGATCGTGAGTACACGCATATAGGGGATGGCACAGAACTAAACAGTTTGTCGGATGCCCCAACTTGTCTCGTTCACCCAGGTTGGCTCTGTAGCCCTGTTTGGCATGTACGTGGTTGTCACGTACGTGGGCAAGGAATGGATCAACTGGTTGCTCGGTTGGTATTTCGCGATCGCCGGTGTGGGAAGCGTATGGAAGGTATGCCCTTTTTTCGTGGGCGTGTATTCTGGGGTTGGACTGACGTGGGCATTTTTTGACGTCTAGTCCAGTGTGTCGTTGGCTAAATCCGTGATCGGGAGGGAGAGATGGAGGACGTTCGATCGGCATCGGTTACTTCTACTGCGGGGCCCACTTGGTATGTCGAGAGGGCTCGTGTGGATCCCTGTGACGATCTCACGTTTACGGCTTAGAGGTGGTCTCAGTGTCTTTCCGGACGCCGTCCCTGGTGCTATTGCCAGTAGGCATGCTCCCTTCCATTCTCTACAGCTTCTCTGCCGGATCTCACAAGCCCGCGCTGCTGAGTGACATCCTCGCGCTTTCCTTTTCGCACAATGCGCTGTCGATCCTGAAATTGGATTCGTTCAAAACGGGCTGTATACTCCTGTCGGGGCTGTTCGTTTACGACATCTATTGGGTATTTGGCACTGAAGTGGTAAGGCGCATTTTGAGAACGGCAGGGTCCACATGTCTCATTCACTGTAGATGGTGAAAGTGGCCACCTCTCTCGACGTGCCCATCAAACTTCTGTGGCCGAAATCAATGATGTTTTCCGTGGAAAGAGGGTTCACCATGCTTGGACTTGGTGACGTCGTCATCCCAGGTCTTTTCATTGCCCTGGCACTCCGTTATGACCACGCGCGTGCAGAGAAGATGAAGACGCCTTTGAGAAAACCTTACTTCTTCGTCACATTAACGGCATATGTTGTGGGCCTTGTCGCAACGATGACGGTTATGCATACGGTGGGCAAGGCTCAACCGGCGTTGCTATACCTTAGGTAAGCGTACCCCATAACCCCCCCATTTTGATTGCTGAGTTGGGTGCAATGTCCAGTCCGGCGTGTATCCTGTCTTTATTCGTAACGGCGGTTGTGCGTGGGGAAGTGGAAGATGTATGGGGATGGTCAGATGATCCTGAAGTGACACCAAAGAAGGCCGCGCAGGAAGCATCTCGGACTCTGCCCAAGGTTGAAAATGGTAACAGTGCGCCACAGCCGAATAGCAGCGCTGATGGTGATCATGTGGATGCCGAGGTGACGGAAGGGGATGGGGAAGAAGGAACCGCGGAGGGAGAGGTGAGTCGGGACGAGGTGAAACGGAAGAAGCACAAGAGCAGGGGGAGAAAAAAGGTATGATGGAGAGGGGGGGGAGTTGGTGTGTTTGCGGGTGGCCGCAAACTATGACCATGCAGGGGTGATCGCAGCGGTGCTTGTCTTGTCGCGAGTGCCATTGACATGATGTTATATTTCGAGGAAGTGACAACGTGAGCTGATCGCACGCCGCCTCTTGTTCCATGTCGTAAGTTGGACCAAACGTGCCTGACAAAGTGGACCTGGGAACGAGCGTAGACTGGGACGACCCACACACATGGATGAGCCGTGAATAAGATTTGATGCATGCGACATGAAAAAAGATGGGTCTCAATGTGGCGTTGTACGTGCTAGAGAGGTCGGCAGACCGGACCTGAAGCTGAAGGGCTGATCCTTACAGTGCACCAAAGTGGACGGGGGGACGGAGTGCCATCGTTCTCAGGGTCATACAGCCGGCTGTCAAAGAAAGCTGAGATGTCTCAAAAAGGAAATAGGGGGGATGGTCAACTCCATGAGCCTGTGCAGACGCATGTTGAGCCAAAATGAAGAGGGCGCAAGGATGGATGGATGGATGCCTTGCAGGTGATGAGTTAAAGGATTTTAGAGAGAGAGAGAGAGAGAGAGAGAGTGGAGTAGCAAGGTTTAGTGGCGTAGGAATGAGGAAGCCAGAACTATTCAGAGAGTCAAGGTCCGACTGTCGCTTTGGAGGCTGGAAGAAATAAACTGGGAAGGGGATCTGAGAGATCGCTAAGGACGAGAGGCGCTCCCGAACGAATATGACTGATGTCGACGGTTGCCGAGGATGAGTGGATTAAAATGACGTAATATGAATGATCATTAAGAGCCATGAGGATGTAAAACGTGGACCCCCGCAGACTCTGCGCAGACATGTGAATACAGGGGGGTCGTATTACTAAATGTGGGTGATGGTGTATGCGGGGTCCTGCTAAATTCCGACTCTTGCATGTGTACCTCGCTCCCTTGCCTGCTCAGCGTTGTGTTGATTTCGACGGTCCATCGCGCTGCACTTTTTACCTGAAAAAAGATCTTTTCCATCTCAACGCGGGTCTCCTTCTCATCCTGTTCCCAGCCGTCGTAGCTGATCCCCCCACAGATCAACTCCCTCCTCACCAACTCATGCTCAAGCAGCATCCCCACCCGTCTTCAGATCAGCACCCACCCATGCATTCCTTACCAAACGATGACCCATGGAGCGCCATATTCTCTGCCCCTCTCACTCCAGTCGTGTTCGCCAACCTCGCTGCCAACGGCGTATTCCCTGTCCCGACCACATCCGTCTCTCAGGACGACCCTCGCCACCTCCTCTCAAATCCGAGACCCGACCCCCCGCGCGATCACCCTCCAGACTACCACCACGATCATACCGCATGGTCCCACTCCTCCAAGGTACCGTTCTCGAAGCAACATCCCTCCCTCCCCCTCGACAAGCTCAAGTCCCCCACTCCCTCTCTCTCCCATACTCACGATCCCTCCCTTCGCCAACACAAACATCACCGTATTGACATGAACGTCCGTCCTCGTCTACATCCGTCACGCGACGCAACTGACCCCAGTTTCCAGTCATTTGATCATCCAATGTCAAATCATCCCCGTCCTCCACGTCCCGATGCCCTTTCAGACGCTCTTCTCCACACCGACCCTCTCTCGATGCTCCAGCACAACTACCAGTCCTACAACAACTCCGTCGAGCGCTCACACATCGCCATACCCCCCTCCTTGTGGATGTCCCCCACTTCCACTCACCCCACCTCCCCAGCCATCTATTCTCCGCTCACCCAAATATCCATACCCCAGAATGGTATCGTTCCCCCCGATCCATCCCCGCTCTCCGGCCACACCCACATCTCTCCCTCTACATCAGCTTCCCTTTCCGTCGACTCAAAGTCCGCCATCCTATCAGACCTCTTCTCCGACGATCTCTTCAGCTCCTCCGCTAACGAACCAGCCTCAAGTTCCTTCACCTCTACCAGGTTGTCCGGTTCTCCCGACATTCAATCTATTTCCATACCTTCCACCGAGATCGATCCGGAGAAACTTGCCAAGCAAGATCCCCTGGCCACACAGGTTTGGAAGATGTATGCGCGCACCAAGGCCATCCTCCCTCACGCGCAGAGGATGGAAAACCTCACTTGGCGCATGATGGCCCTCGCCCTGAAAAAGAGGAAGGAGCAGGATGATGCTCCCGCTGCCTCTCACGGTAGCGTACGCGTCAAGTCCGAAAACGCACTTCCGAGTCCCTCACTAACACACCCTGACCCACCGTGTTCGCAGCCCCCTGTCGAGGAGAGAGGGCGCCCGTTTGCAAAGGGCAAGGGCAAGGTACAGGTCATCGGATTCGACGGTACCAACCAGGATGGCACAGAGGATGACGAGTACGTAATCACTTCCACCGTCCCTCTGGGTTTTCGTCATGCGATTCTCCTTCAGTGTCGAGCCTATGGACTGGCGGGCCGTGAGCAGGTCGAGATCTCGGATTTCCATGGACTGGCGACCCCAAAGTCGTTCTCGCTCACGTCCCCCACCACTGGTCACGCAGTTTGAGCAAGCCGGCACGCACACCCAGTTCGACGGTCGGCATCCCTTCCCGACCACTCAAGACCGTGTCGACAAGTCTCCCGAACGACCGGTGCGACGTTTGGTGGACACTACATCATCCCCCAGCATACGGATACCGGGTGCTTCCACTCTATCTTCTTCGCGTCCTTCTGCTACTTCCTCCAGTGGCATGCGCTCCGCACTATCCGCCATATATGAAGGCAAGACGGCCCACGAGGCTTCTCCCTTTGGAAGTCCCACCCATGACAACACGCACGTCAATCAATTTAATCATTCCGTGTCCACCACACTCAACACCTCAGCCTTTCATCCGTCTTCGCTTCCTTCTTTCGGCCTTCATGGTTCCTCCAAGTTCTCCCTTGATGACCAATCATCAAAATCCCGTGCGTTTCCAAGGCACGTGCGTAAAACGAGTTTTGATCACACTGTGGAGCGCGAAGGTATATTCACTGGCCCAAGCGGTAGACATCAAGTAAATGGCAAACCTTTGTCTCCAGACAGCCTTGCGGGCCAGAAGCGACGTGCGGATGCACCCCATGCTGAGAGCATACTGCGGGCTGATCCATCAAACGTCGAAGGCAACCCGCGCTCTACCAAATCCCGAGAGGCGGATCAGTACGGTAGTGGTTCTTTCCCGTCGACCTCTTTCAATTTCAGCTTTACGCCATATGAGGGAATGTTCGACTTCGCCTCGCATCATGAATTCCCACACATGCTTCATAGTGCCGAGAACACGAGAGCATCTTTACACTTCCACGATTCTGCGCCACATTCACTGAGTGTACCTACTTATACTCCCTCGGTGGGATCTTCCCCTCGTGTCGACGAATCTGCTGCTGCGAGCACAGTAATGGCAGAGGACTACAGTCAACAACTGAGCGCTGCCAACTTTGCCGCCGATGATGGCGTGGACTACCGTCAGTTTTTCGGACTCCCCTTCCCACCCTTGGACACTGGCGTAAACATTGGTCAAGGACCGTATACCCACGTTGATCCAACGCAGATTTTACCCGTGGAGCACGGAGAGATGGTTTTACAAAGCTATCATGCCAGCCCGACTAGCGATTGGGGCAACGGCCTCCCCTCCTCCACGGCCTCTCCTGAACCTTACGTCACGTCCAGTGCTTCGTCGCCCCCGTCCGTCGAAGGCGCCAACAACGCCTCCAACCCCCGCATATCCGGCCGCAAGATATCGTCGACAAATCGTGTCGCGCAGGGGTTGCAACGAAGAAAGTCTGCGGCCAATACCACAGTCGCTGTCTCCAGATCTGCAACAAGTACTCCTGAACTGACTACCGAGGGCAGTAGCAGCGCTACCGCCAAAGGAAGCAGTGATGACGGCGATCAGCCCCCAACTTCCTGTACAAACTGCCAGACGACGAACACTCCGCTGTGGAGACGTGATCCAGAGGGACAGCCTCTCTGTAAGTAGTGACATCATCTTAAATCAACCTCTGATTGACCTCCATTGGACAGGCAATGCTTGTGGCCTTTTCTTTGTGAGTGTGGTCGTTGCTTTTGTTAGAATGAGTTCTCAACCGTTGTCAAGAAACTCCACGGCGTAGTCCGCCCATTGTCGCTCAAGACCGATATCATCAAGAAAAGGTGAGCTCAGCTGCTCTGGTTGTATCCCGTATTCACCATGTTTGCAGAAATCGGGCATCTGGTACGCCAAATGGCACCAACTCTCGCAAGAGTGGCGGTACCGGGCTGCCAAAGATCGCGGCATCTAGCAGACCTCGTTCCGCCACCACGAACACTATCCCCACCGGACTTTCCGGCACACGTACTGCACCTGCACATCGTGGAGCAAACGGGACCTCACAACCTGCTACGGCAGCGGTGAAGAGACAGCGGCGAACGTCGACGGGGCTGCCGAGTTCTCCCGTAATACATAAAGGAAACGAACCCACTCTCTAAACCTGACATAATGTCTCTGCATGAGCAACATCCTCGTCAGTTATGGGCACTGCGTGCATATACTTTCTTGATTGAAACGCAGGGTGCTACTGTGTAGATGTTAAGATAGATTATTGCTGTCTTTCTCTTTCTCTCCCCCCTTTTTTTTTTTTTTTTTTTCCCTGAATAATTTGCTCCCATGCGATATGCTGTCCTCTAATCTTATTCAACATGTAGAAATACGACGTTGTACGATTAGCGCGTGGGGATTTCGTGCAGGGTTAACCGTTAACGAGCCTTTTGAGCCAGACTCGGTGACGTTTGGCAAGCAGACGCGTCTTGGTGAACGACGACGACGACGACCCACTCTCTTGACCGAACGTCTCCCCACCCGCCGTCGTCAATCTGGCATCGTTTTTCAAATATGCGACACCCTCACCGCGTACTCCGGTGTCATCCTATACGTCTGGGCTCCAGCCTGTAGCAAAGGACGTAGCGACAGCAAGCCGACGGCTCTCCCGGACGGAACACGATTTTGAGCAGGCTTTGCGCACTGAAGGAACCGTAGTCATCAGGGAGAGCTTGGACGTGGACTCCCTCGGCGCAGTGGATACCGGCCCTACCAGACGTGAGCTTGCATTGCTTTCGCCTCCGGAGAGAGATCAAAGGACGATTCGTGCTGTCCAGCAGCCACCGATGCCCATCATTGTACCGTCTATCCCCTCAACCACCCCTGCTCCCTACTCTGCCCAACCCCTCTCATCCTCATCCTCCTCTAACGAAGTCTTCTATGACGCTGAAGACCCTGACATGCAAACCAAACGTCGCTCTATTTATCGATCTCCCGGCACTTCCAGTAGTCCAGATTTAGCTACCCTCATGCGCAAGGCAAAAGAAAGAGGTGGAGTCGTGCCCCCCAGCCTCGCTGCGGCGCAAAAGGAAAAGCGGCCAGAGCCTCCCCCGCCCTTGCCCAGTGGCCCCGCGAATTCTACCCTCCGGCAGCCCGCATCGACGCGGCCGCGTGCGGCGACCAACACGACGTCGCCCGTGCCACCCAAACTGTCCATCACCGCCTCGCCGCAGAAGCAGACTAAGCCACCAAAGGACCCCGTGAGTCCCAGCGGATCAGACTGGGTCATGGCGAGCCCGCGTTCGAGAACAACGTCTAGAGTCGATTGTGACAAGGTGCGCCGTACCAGGCTGTGGTGTGATGCTGTTTGCTCAGTCCACGTTTTCTGCCCCAGTCCATGAAAAACTCTGTCAAGGCGAAAACGAGCGCATTTTTAGGTAAAATGCTCGGACAGTCAACGACACGCGATCGTTCTGTACGTCCACACATGTCCTCCGTTGGAATCGTTTGTTGACCGCCGAACATAGCGCACTGATGCCTCATTGACGGGATCTCCTCCGGGAAGACCCTCATTGTTCAGTAGTT
>JBBPTC010000081.1:1317-11976 GCA_038093955.1 Boletus albobrunnescens
GGCAAAGATGTGTCTAACTAGTGGGCATCATCGTCCGACTCCTGAGCCCTACAGTTGATCTTGACACTTCTATGAGCTGGTTATGAATCTTCGCTCGAGTCATGTGTCGCGGTAGAAGCATCACGACCAGGCGAGATGCCTTGACCCAGATGCAGCTTGTCAAAATTCCGACAAGTAGAGGGATGTCAAGCAATTCGACTCAGTGGCCAATGTCGAATCTTCAAGTTGTTCGCACGTTACGCTGGCGAGAGCCTCGGATCAGGCTATGACTAACATTCATCAGCGCGTTCATCCCGAAGCAATCGCAATGTTTTCCGTTTGATGGCAGCTGACATGGACAACTCGTCCGTTGAACAGGTGTTTTGACAATGCCCCGGCAAGTTCCCATGATCACTCATCCGGCGGTGGAGGTAGAAGCCTCCTTCCGAGTGTTGGTTGATAAAGCCTTCAACCCTTGAGTATGACTCTCCCAGCAACTATCCGCGAGTACCGCAGTTTGGTCTGGTTGCCCACCCTCTTCATTCCTATGCCCCTCTGACTGTGCTCAATATTAGGGTGTTAATCACCACGACTTCATAATCCAGAATGTTTCCCTTTCGAAGCCGAGAGCAAGTGAAGTGACCATCAAAATCCATGCAGTCTCTGTGCAAGTCAGTCACTCTCGTTCAAACTGTTGATCCAACTCGCACTTACAAGTCTTGGGCAGTATCGCGATCTCACAGTCTCCAAGGGCAGGTACCCAGGGTCTGTCCGGCCATCTTCACTTTTTCCTTCGTACTCATGTCTCTCTCCGTCTTCCCACAGCCAAAAGCAAGTACCTGTCCCTTGCTCCGACTGCGCTGGCAAGGTCGTGGCAGTTGGTGAAGATGTCAAAGGTTGGGAAATTGGCGACCGTGTCTCCCCGAACTTTGCGCTCGATTATATCCATGGAGATGTCACTGAAGCTATCAAGAATACTGCCCTTGGAGGTCAGATAGATGGCGTATTGAGGGAGTACATCAACGTACCTGCTCATGTAGGTTATTGGCGCTTCTCGTCTTTAATCCAGTCATTAATTTTGCTCAGTCCCTTGTCAGAATTCCCGACTATTTGACGTATGAAGAGGCTTCAACTCTACCGCGAGTCTCCTCATTTCTCTCTTGCGATGTTCTACTGAAAGAGGTACCATTTGAGATGCACTGCATTGGCCGCATACAATGCCTTGCATGGGCCTGTTCCACTCAAGGGAGGTGACTGCGTCCTCGTTCTTGGGACCGGTGGTGTTTCTATGTAGGCAAATGGATTTTTTTGTCCGTCCCGCGTTCCGACATCTCTACAGCTCTGGTGCCCAGATTGCTCTTGCTTCCGGTGCCACGGTCATCGTGACCTCCTCATCTGACACGAAGCTCGAGGTCGTGAAGAAGCTCGGCGTACAGCACCTTATTAACTATGTTACAAACCCCAACTGGGAGGACGAAGTTCTCAAAATCGTGAGTGGTCGCAGTTCTCCAGTGATGCTATATGGAGTAACAGATCACCAAGACCGAGGGGAGAGGTGTCGACCATATCATTGAGGCGAGTCGATAAAAACAAACATCATCATGCTCAGAACGAACTTTGCGTCTTCTAGGTTGGCGGACTCGACACGATCCAAAAGTGCATCAAGGCTGTCAGACATGCTGGGAAGATTCACGTCATCGGATTCGTGTCCGGAGTAAGCTACTTTTGCCCTCTCTCTCTCTCTCTCTCATGAACGTTTTTTTGTCTTATTGTATCATAGGGTGATGGCGGTATACCCATCCTCGCGACGATCCTCAAAGCCATCACTTTCCGGGGTATTCTCGTCGGTTCGGTCAAGCAGTGCGTGATCGTTCCTTTGTCGGTGATCGGTCGACGCGTAGCTCACCGGCCGGGCACTTTAGATTTGAGGACATGAACCGTCTGTTCGTCGCGCGCCAAATCCGCCCTGTCGTGGACAAGGTCTTTTCGTTTGAAGAAGCCATCGAGGCGTATTCATACTTGGAGTCACGGAAGCATGTGGGCAAAATCGTCATCAAGGTGGCGGAGAGTTGATCGAGCGTCCGTCCCGAGCTAGGAATGTAGAGAATGATTGTTGTACTTGATAGATCTAATGCGCTCTCGAGGATATTTAGTTGGTTTCTGATCCATCATTTCTTAATACCAAATGCACAGTAGTAACACGGCTTCCATGTCGCGCGTGACAAAACTCGTCATCACTGTTATTACTCGAGCTTACTTATAGCTGAGAGACTGGGGTACAAGTGCCTATAGATCCAAAGTTAAAAATTGCGTAGCTGAGGAGTTAGTTATTCAAGAAATAGTCGAAATTGTGCACAGTACCAATAGCCCGTTTTTTCTTGCGTTGGCGTTGACGCCGAGAAAAAGGTGAGTAGACATTCAATCATGGTAGAACTGGACACCAAGTACGCCACCTCGAAACGTGGTTCAAATTTACCCATACCAATACTCGACCGTGTTCAAATTCTCCCTCAGCCACTCGAATTCCTCCTTTTCCACTTCGTCCCACTCCCAAATGTACACCGAGCTGAGAGGCGCTCCAAACTCGCGTCTCCTTTGGACAACTTCACAGAGTGCATCGCCGGTTGACCCAGAGACATACAATGTCTCAAGTCGAGGCAACCAAACCCCACCTCGTCCAGACGACGGACGGGGTGTGCCAAGAATGTCTAGGAACAGTGACGTGTCGTACACCGAGACGTGGAGCATTCGAAGGTTCTCGAGTTCGCCATAGAGCATCGCGACGCAATCGTCGTGGCAGGGCAAGTCAGACATCGTGAGATCGGTGAGTCCGCTCAGTAAGCTGCGTGGTCGTTCTTGGGCACCTTGCAGAGTAGCCGGTCTGGCGAGTTCACGGGCGACCTCGGAGCAGTCGCCTCCACCAAGGTTTAGAACCAGATTTTTAAGGGCGGGAAGAGAGAGCTTGCGGAATAGCGCGGTAACGCGCACTTCCGGAATGTCATCGATGCGCAAATACGTGAGGCGAGAAAGTTGGATGGGAGCATCCAGATCTGTGGGACTTTCGATATGTCCAGAAGGTCCTGATCCACACAGCCAGAGCTTCTCAAGGGATGAAGCACCACGGAGGATTGTCATAAACTGAGCCCAAGATGGACGGACGTCTTCTGTATGATGAACGAGCACGAGACTTGTAAGATTGGGTGCAGAGAGGATCCATGGTTGGCTCCAATCCACGTCGACTGCCCAAAGAATTAGCGTGGTAAGAAAAGGAGCCGACCCGGCGGAAAGGGTGAGTCGCTTCAACCAACTGGGATCAAAACTGCTGTCGTGTCCTGCCACTCTTTTGGACACCAGTTTAAGCGTCCTGAGATGAGGAGCGGCGAGAACGGAATGATCTGAGACTGCGCTGAGGAATAGATGCATGGAGTGATATTGCCAGACTGTGACCTCTATGGTGCGGCAGCGATGGATGTGGGGAACGAGAATAGAGAGTAGGGATGTGAAGTCGATGTTAGAAGATGATGCATAAGCGTCGCGGGAAAATGAACCGTTGACCTGGAGATCTATAGGGAGGGTCTTACTCCGCTCCAGCATCATCGACTCGAACTCGTATGATCGATGAGCTGCGGGAGAGACTTGAATAGTGGTCCAGAGAGAAGGGGCCGACAATGTGACGTTGCGCCAGTGGCGGCACACATGCGAAAGGACGGTCGGGGACAGAAGGGGTGGATGGATTGAATTGAGAGAAGGCTCGTCGGTCTCAACGACTCCTTCGTCGTCGTCGTCGTCGTCAAAGGACCTGAACTCGAATATACACAGAAGGAGCTCAGGGTGAAGGTTGTTGATGAAGCAGACGCTCTCTCTCGAAAGAACGCGCTCGAGGTTGTTATGGCTCTGCGTGAAGGCCATTTTCCGGGGACTAATTGACGTGTGCAGACCAAAGGTTCGCGCCGCACTGGGAACCGAGCCTATTTGGGTTCCCTATACACAAGTTGCTCCGCTACTACCACCCACTTCACTGGACACTCGACCTTGACCTTGGAACGAGGGACATTTGTGAACGGGTTGGTGGCAGTCCAACGACCAATAGAAGCTGTCAAACTGTTACATGTCCAACCCTGACATACCGCTACACATCATCGCGCCCGGCTCACGATCACGCGCAGCATACGATCCTCTCACCGACCTCCACAGCGCCAGTTCACAAGGACACGACCAGACACACGAGGGAACAAGCATGCACACAACCACACTCAGGAGCGCTGTTGCAGCACGAACCACGGCCCGTACATTTGCGAGCGGACGCTCAAAAGGCAAGGGGAAGCAACGAGAGCAGTATGCAGACGAGTCGGACGAGGAAGCGACACTGTTGCTGGGACACGTGGACAGGGGTGCGGACGGTGATCCAGACGGCGATGACGATGGTGATATTGGCAACGAAGGGCAGGGCTCGACTCGGTTGAAGCGTTTGGAACGTTCGCAAGCGTCCAGGGTGCGTTGTTTCTTTGTTTTTGGGATCGGCATAGCGAATCTTGAGCGGTAGTATTCATACCTTGGCTCTGACAGCGTTCGTCAACACCAAGCAGAGCGGGAGGCAGAGGAGACAAGCCGCGTACCATCCCATTCAGACCTCTGGGTGAGTAATTCTTTGCTACTCGTTGGCGCCGTACATGACGTTGGTCTCCTAACCGTGCTCGGCAGAGAAATTCCAGTCGCGTTTTTCTCCCAACATCGTTCGCAACCAAAAGTACAACATATTCACCTTCTTCCCAGTTGTTTTATACGAACAGTTCAAATTCTTCTTTAACCTGTATTTCCTGCTTGTCGCACTTTCGCAGTTCATTCCTGCACTCAAGATCGGTATGTTCATCAGGATACTGCATTTCTTTTTCCCTTGCATCTCATGTGCTTTCACGTTCTCTAGGTTTTATAGTCACGTATGTTGCACCACTCGCTTTCGTCCTATGTATCACGATGGGAAAAGAAGCATACGATGACTACAAACGCAATCTGCGAGACCGCGAAGCCAATTCTCAAAAATATTTGATATTGGTTCCTCCTCACAAGCGCACGAGTTTCCGCTCGTCCGAGTCTACCACCCTACTCGACGTCCCCGATCCCGAACTCCAAGAACAACCACACTCTCAGCCAGATTGGGGACCACATACCCGCTCTGTACCGTCTTCGTCACTTAAAGTCGGCGATCTCGTACTTCTCGAGAAGAATGATCGCGTACCCGCTGACATGGTACTACTTCGGACATCTGATCCTTCAGGCACCTGCTTCATCCGCACGGATCAGCTTGATGGCGAGACAGACTGGAAAGCCCGCGTCGCTACCAGTGTGACACAAGGCTTGAAAGGGGGCGAAAGAGATGTCATGATGCTTGATGGAGAGGTCTACGCTGATGCCCCGATCAAGGACATTCACAATTTCGTCGGAACAATCACTGTACACTCTACCCCAGACTCTGGACATGAACGTGGGGATTTCACTCCAACTGTGGAACCCCTTTCGGCAGAGAACATGCTTTGGGCAAACACTGTATTGGCGGCGGGGTCTGCTGTCGGGTTCGTGGTGTACACAGGAAGTGAGACGAGGGCAGTTATGAATACCAGCCACCCCGCAACAAAGGTTGGGCTACTAGATCTGGAGATCAATAGACTTGCCAAGGTGTGTTCCACACGACATTCTCGCCAAATCAAGGTCTTCTTGCTGGTGCACTGTTATCGAACCAACGCTAATGGCGCACTGGTTTTCTTAGATCTTGTGTGCTGTCACGTTTGCGCTCTCTGTGGTGCTTGTAGCACTGAATGGGTTCCGCGGACTTTGGTATATTTATGTATTTAGGTTCTTGATTCTCTTCTCGTCCATCATTCCTATCAGGTATGTTTCTCACCTTCATATCATTCTCCCCCCAAGTTTTCATCTCAATTCCGGATGGTATCCCTTGCCCAAAGTCTTCGGGTCAACCTCGATATGGGCAAAACAGTATATGCCCAGCAAATTATGTCGGATAGCGAGATTCCAGGCACGATCGTCCGCACAAGTACACTCCCAGAGGAACTTGGAAGGATCGAATATCTGCTGAGTGACAAGACAGGAACGCTCACGCAAAACGGTTCGTGTTCTTGTCTTCACGTATCTGAAAAACATGGTTGACAAGGTTGCACTAGAAATGGAGATGAAGAAGCTACACATGGGTACGATATCCTATGGGTACGACTCGATGGATGAGGTTGCGCATCAGCTTGCGATGGCTTTCGGAGCTGAGCAAGGTATGTTGTCTTTGATAACAAAGAGTCACCTTGAGAACCTTGAGTTGCAAGGTGTCAGATCTGGACCGATTGCGACGGGTGTCCAACTTGCTACTCGTGGTCGCAGAGACATGTCGTCCAGGCTGCGAGATGTCGTCCTCTGTCTCGCGCTGTGTCATAATGTTCGTATCCTTCTTCCCGTGCCCGCATGCTTACTGATTATGTTGCTGCTCAGGTAACTCCTGTAACGAACGACGACGGTACTATAACCTACCAAGCGTCTTCCCCTGACGAAGTTGCCATCGTCAAATGGACGGAGTCGGTTGGTCTGACACTCGTCGCACGAGACCGTACATCGATAACGATACAAACCCCTGCCGGTTCTTCGCTCAACTACGACATTCTCGAGCTCTTTCCCTTCACCTCTGAGTCGAAACGTATGAGTATTGTCGTGCGTGAGACCCACTCCGGCGACATTCTATTCTTGCAAAAAGGCGCGGACGTGGTCATGGCAAGGATCGTGCAGAAAAACGATTGGCTTGAGGAGGAGACCGGAAATATGGCACGAGAAGGATTGAGGACGTTGGTAGTGGGCAGGAAGAGATTGACTGCACAACACTACGCGGCGTTCAAACAATGGCACCACGAAGCAAGCGTAAAGACTGAGGGGAGGAACGAAGCGATGGCGGCCGTCGTCTCGGAATACTTGGAAAAAGATTTGGAGCTTCTGGGTCTGACAGGCGTCGAGGATAAGCTCCAGGACGAAGTCAAGTCGTCGTTGGAGTTGTTGAGAAACGCCGGGATCAAGATTTGGATGTTGACGGGCGACAAAATCGAGACGGCGAGGTGTATTGCAATCTCGACGAAACTCGTTGCGAGGAATCAGCACATTCATGAAGTTGCGAAACGTGAGTCACATCTTTTCTCTCAGTTTCACTGGCGCTGAGTAACTTGTGAGTGAAAACGTCGGACCAGGTTCGCGACGAGCTCGAGTTCCTACAATCAAAGCTCGATTGTTGTCTTGTCATCGATGGCGAATCCTTGCAAGTACGTTGGGCCCTTTTGTGTACGTCCAACTGGTCTGACGTTTTGTCGTGACAGCTTTGTCTGAACTTGTACAAGAACGAATTCATCGAAATATCCACAAAGCTGTCCGCTGTTGTTGCCTGTCGTTGTTCCCCTACGCAGAAAGCAGACGTAGCGCGCCTCATTCGTCACTACACCAAGAAACGCGTATGTTGTATTGGCGATGGTGGGAACGACGTGAGTATGATACAGGCTGCAAACGTCGGTGAGTCCAGAACCTTGAGGTCTCCCTTACTTCACCCGCGAAACTTACCTGACCTGCTTATGTAGGTATCGGGATTGTGGGCAAGGAAGGGAAACAGGCCTCCCTCGCCGCCGACTTCTCCGTCACTCAATTCAGTCATCTCACCAAACTCCTCATGTGGCACGGTCGCAACTCTTACCGTCGTTCTGCAAAGCTCGCCCAATTCGTCATCCACCGCGGTCTGATCATTTCGGTGATGCAGGCCGTGTTCTCGGCGATCTTCTACTTTGCACCGATTGCCTTATACCAGGGATGGCTCATGATAGGCTATGCGACAATCTATACAATGGCACCTGTGTTTTCGTTGGTGTTGGACACGGACGTGAACGAAGATTTGGCGCTGATATACCCCGAGTTATACAAGGAGCTCACAAAGGCACGCGTTCTTTTTCTCCGCGGGCGTCCCGCGCGGACGTGGAATCTCATTATCTGTCTTTTGCTCAGGGCCGAGCGCTCTCTTACAAGACATTCTTCCAATGGTTAATGATTAGCGTATACCAAGGTCCGTCTACCGTCTTCTCTTGTGCCCTGCGTCCAGCAGCCAATCTTGCTCATGCACTTGTCCCTTGGTTGGCAGGCGCGGCCATCATGCTCGTCTCCCTCGTGCTTTTCGAGACCGAATTTCTGAATATCGTCTCCATTTCATTCACCTCGCTCATCCTGAACGAACTGATCATGGTCGCCTTGGAGATCACCACTTGGTACGTACGCCCGTTTCGCGGCGCCCATCGTTGATTGTAGTTGACGTGCCAACACATAAGGCACACGTACATGGTCATCTCCGAGGTGGTCACGCTCTTTTTTTATGTGATCAGCATCGCGTTCCTGCCAGAATATTTTGGTGCGTGTTTCGCATCGACGAGGTGATGCGGTGCGTTGCTGATCCTTGTACTCTAGACCTCGAATTCGTCGTGTCGACTCGTTTCGCATGGAAGGTGGCGGTCATCGTGGCGATCAGCGCACTGCCTCTGTACGTCATCAAGCTGATACGCAGTCGAATCGCGCCGGCGGTGTCGAGCAAGTTGCTCTGATTATTAGCATAAGCCCCCTCTTTATTAGTGTATGCTTTTTGGCAGAGGGGAATTGTAACTTATAAAAAAACGCGCGCACAATACAGATCTTTTCAAATCTTTATGATGGATTTCTTGCTTTGTTTACCTCGGAGCGTACTATCGACTAGACGGATATTGCAGATAAAGCACGTGGAAAGAAAACAGGTGGGGAGGTTACAAAAGGAATGTCTCGAGGAGGAAAAAAAAAGTAAACGAAGACGCGTTACCAACGAGGTGTTGCTACACTGATTATGCAGAGTCAGTTGCCAGTGTGAGGTGGTGGAGAGGGATTGATGGGATTAACGAACGCGTTCGGGAAAAAGCTGGTAGGGGACTGCCAGGATGGTTCAGGGCTGATGTTCCCCCACAGCGAGCTACCGATCGGGGGTGGCCGTGGCGAGCCAAAGTTGGGCAGAGGTGCGGGGGGGCCCCAAGGTGGTCGTGCTTCGACAACAGAGCGGGGACCGGTCGTCGTGGCCCAGGACTGACCGACGGCACCGGGTACCGTACGCCTCCCGGGAGGCGGAACGACTTCGTCATCGTCTGCTGCGAGGGCAGATGACCCCAGGATGCCTTTTGGACTGGGAGACCGGCGAACGGGAGACCCAGACCCAGATCCTGACGCTTCTCCCGTAGTAGGTCGCGCGATGGGTGCTATCGGCGCGGGTGGCGCGATCGGCGCAATGGAAATCGGTCGTGCAACAGGGCCGGGACCAGGCTCTGGCAGCGACGTCTTCCTGGAAGGACCAGCAGGGAGCATTGTCGGAGAGGCGAGGGGGTTCTGGACAGTTTTCGACAGTGGCCCTATGGGCGCGGGTTGAGGAAGTCCACGATTGAAATGTGGGTCGAAGGGTGAGGGTGATCCAAAGCCTCTCGGAAGCGCAGAAGGGGCTAGCGAAGGAGGCGGCCCTTGTGACATCGAAGGTCCAGGTCCAAACACTCCGAATGGCGGAGGCGGCGCGTAAGGAGGGAGTGTATTCGGTGACGGTACCATCCCTGGAGCTGGGGGGTACATAGGAGCCATCGGAGGTGGGAAGGTGTTCGAAGCGGAAGGAGCAACAGGGGTAGCAGGCTGAGATGTGGCCAAGGGACGCTGAGGAGTTGCACGGCTTGGAGTAGCTGCAGGGGTAGGCGCAGCCGTGGGCTTGTTCAGTATCTTTTTCGTAGAGCCATTAATGCTTTGTGAACGCTGAGCAGAGCCCGAGGCACGAGGAGAGGTGGGTTGGCGAGCAGTCTTGGCTGCAGCCCGTTGCTGTTGCGCGAGACGCTCCTTCTCTGCCTTCTCCTCTCGTTCCTTGGCCAGTCTCTTCTCCCGCTCCTCCTTCTCCTGCTGTTCCTTTCTGGCAGCGTCGCGTGCAGCCTTCTCAGCAGCAGCCTTGGCCTCCCGTTCTTCCCTAACTTTGCGCTCCTTCTCCTCTCTTTCACGCCTTTCTTGCTTCATTCTTTCCTCCTTTTCTTTGCGCTTGCGTTCCCGCTCAGCCTCGCGCTCCCTCTCCTCTGCAAGGCGCTTGCGACGCTCTTCCTCCTTGCGTTGCTTCTCCTCTTCAGCTGCCTTGCGAGCGGCTTCGCGCCTCGCTTTCTCTTCTTCCTTCTTCTTGCGTATCTCCTCCTCGTGTGCTTGTTGCTTGGCCTTCAAAGCCGCCTCTTCGGCCGCTTTCTCCGCAGCCCTAGCTGCTCGCTCTTCCTCCTTTGCTAGTTTTTGCTGCCTGATACACCAATCGAGTGAGTAACACACGTGAAACAGAGCGAGACACGCATACCTTTTCTTGTCCTTCTTTTTCTGGTTCTGCGTCTGCTTCTTGGCCTCCCGTTCCTTCGTGAGCTTGTCTTCGTCCTCCAGTTCACGAAGTAACTGCTGTTGACGTTCCTGGGCGACCTTTTCGCGGTACGCTTGAAGGACGCGTTGCTCGAACATGCGGGCTGCAAAAATAGAAAACATTCGCTTTCCCTCCTCCATCTTCTGCTCCTCTGTCATGACCTTCATGTCACAAAGATCACTGAGCGCAAGGAGGGAAAGCCACCATTGAGATCTCACCTCCTC
>JBBPTC010000081.1:31236-44890 GCA_038093955.1 Boletus albobrunnescens
GTCTCGGTCGTCTACGACATGAATTCCGTCGAGCGTTCGTGCAGACTCTGAGGGTTTCCGCTGGCGCAATCCCCGGGGACTCGCCAACGCCATCGCTGGAAATGCTACGTCGAAGGAACGGCGCGACATGAAATGACTAGGGCTTTATTTTTACGTACAAAATGCGAAACATATAAAATTAAAAATTTATATTATTATTATGATGCCCTTGTACATTCACTATTCACTCGTCGTTGGACACTGTACACCCATCGAGCGTCGAGTTGTTGTTCATGTCAGGGAAGATCAAATCCTCTCGAGGCATTTTTTTCGGATGGCTTCTGTACGAGTGGACGTCGTCCCTACGAGATGTCTCACATCCGTCGTCTTGTACATAGAACACACGACTCTCCGTATGATTGATTGTACTAGGACAAACAGTTACCCTACGAGACTAGCAAAGAATCGTCTACATCACGCATGCATCTCAAATGGTCGCGCATCATCATTCACTTCAAAGCTTGCTGGTTGGACGGGATGTGTCCTTGTGGCCCTTGGCCTCGCCCGGGATCTCTTCCAGCTTTCAAAATGCTATTCAGCCACACTAACAAAGTCCACACGATAGAACGAACCGACCTTGTCAAAGTCATCCAGACACTGCTCGATCCGTCCCATCGCCGTCTCCAGTTCCTGCTCCGTAATCACCAATGGAGGCGCAAATCGAATACTACGCCAACGACGCCACCATCAGCATCCCCAGCTCAAACACGTTCACACGTTCACCCACATGTTGTCATGGGTCGGCTTCGCGAGCACGCCCCGACTCTTCAGCAGCAAACAGAATTGCCACGCCGTACGGCCCTTTCGACTCGCCGTCTCGTCGATCACGACCGCGTTCAACAGCCCCTTGCCGCGGACCTCTTTGACCAAGGGCGACTTTGCCTTGAGCGCATTCATACGCTCGCGGAAAATACGTCCCAGGCGCTCCGCATTCGCGGTCAATCCTTCCTCTCGGATCACGTTCAAAGCTGTCATGGCAACAGCGCACCCAAGAGGGTTCCTAACAAACCCGGCTTAAAGAAGCGTCTATTTTCGGGACGGCGCACACTTACCCTCCATAGGTGCTCCCATGCTGACCAGGTCCAATACAGTCCATGACTGCGCGATCGGCAAGAACCGCAGATACGGGATAAACTATCGAGCCACAGAACGTGGGTCAGCGATTCTCGCAATCACCAAGGAAACAAAGCTCGACGAACCTCCGCCAGACAGTGCCTTGCCCAATAGAACTATATCAGGTCGAATACCTTCGTGCTCGCAGCAAAGCATCTTCCCAGTCCGTGCCAAGCCCTGTTGTTAGGTATCGACGATCAGAGTCCGGTTGTACAATGGCAGTCAGGGAGACCAACCGTCTGAATCTCGTCACAAATAAGGAGAACGTTTCTCTCCGTACACAACTTGCGCACTTCTCGAAGATACCCCTCTGGTGGGACGACGATGCTTCGAGTGTCATCAGGAAGAGACGGCTCACACGCTTGGTAGTGTACCTACCCAGCTTCACCTTGAATGGGCTCCAACAAGAACGCAGCAACGTTCTTCCCATAGTAATCGAGCGCGCGCCTGAAATCCTCGATCTGACCATACCGGATCGTTTGAACAGTGCCATCCCGATCCTTGTAGGTAGGACCGACGCCGGCGAGGTAAGGTCCGAACCCACCGCGGCTCTCCGGATCAGTGCTCATACTGTGTCCGAGAATAGAACGTCAGCCTGATCACGAAGCGGAGATTCATCGCCCACCTGATCACGCCAAGAGTTCTTCCGTGGAAATTCCCCGCTGCGCTGAGAACGACCGCCTGGCCCGGCTTGACACCTTTGGCGGGTGAGTCGTACGCCCATTTCCTAGCTACCTTGATGGCTGTCTCTACCGCCTCGGCACCGGTGTTCATGGGAAGCACTCGGTCATAGCCAAACGTCTCTTTGATCTGCTTTGCAAAGCGCGGAAAGACAGAATTGTAGAATGCACGCGAAGACAGTGTGACCCTCTGAGCTTGCTCTACGAGAGTGGCGACTATCTTTGGGTGACAGTGACCCTGCAAAACGTCGTTCGCATGAGCCCAAGACGATTTTTACTGCACACGCATCCAAGTCGACACAGACCTGGT
Source organism: Boletus albobrunnescens (assembly GCA_038093955.1). Lineage (NCBI taxonomy): Eukaryota > Fungi > Basidiomycota > Agaricomycetes > Boletales > Boletaceae > Boletus > Boletus albobrunnescens. Next base: position 33,379 of record JBBPTC010000081.1, read on the forward strand.
TCACCGCGCTAGAACCGACGTCGTGTGAGCTCGAAAGACAACATGACAGTAGGTGTGAGAAGCCCTTACGAATAAGCAGACAACATGTCGATGTATTCGTTGCCTTCGGGATCCCATACTCTAATCAAGTCGATCAGCGCATTTCGATCGGCACGTTTTACGGAAGGCGACGCCATTGGCGAAAAGGACTCACTTGACGCCTTTTGCGGAATCGAAGACGACAGGGAGCGGATGGTAACTGGCCGACGGGACGAGGGAATAACATGATTCGTCAGTCGCTGATAGAGACGTCCCTCGGCAGTGTCGTGGCGCAGTGATGATTGGCTCATATACGTCCGCATGCGTCACCGCGTTTGGGTGATGGTTGACTTACTTGTGTGCGCTGTAGTCATATTCCATCTGCATGAGACCCGTGGAAGATATCTTCTCGCGCGGAGCGTTACTCGTTCGGCTCCTGCGAGCGTTCAAATGGCCATTGGCCACGGCTAGATTGTTCGCTTGGAATGTCGTTGCGGGTGCCATGTCGGATATAATTGAAAGTTGGTAGTTGGTTGGTCAGACGTTACAACTGGGACAGGTGGAAGTTGTGGTTTAGTGCAAGGAAGGACCGTCCGTGGTAAAGAGACCCAGCCAAGTTCCGCCCGTGTGGGTCACACCGGCCCACCAGAGGCAGGCCGGCGAGAGCCAACGCCGCCTCGTTGCAAGCATACATATTACAAACAGAATAATCAAACATAAATGTCATTGTAGATCAAACGGCCACTCCCTTCGTCTTCTCCATCTCCCAGCACTGTCAAAACGTGGATTAGTCGGGTAGTTTAAGCCATCATCAAGGTGGCGCCCAATGGGTACTGACACACACGAAAGGAGCCCATCAGAAATCAGGTGCCCTACGTCCACTTGAGGAAAAGACGCACGAATCCACCACCATACGTGCTTCCCCATGACTGCCTCCCAGTTTGCTCTGCGACTTCCCAGCCACCATAAATTTCCTTCGACTCCAATTCTTCCCCACTCGTCATCCCATTGCCTTCGAGTTCGTCGCTTGGCACTGTGATTAATCCAGTCAGACCAGTGGGAAATTTTACATCACCCGGCGACGTTCAGCGGACTGGTCACACGTGCCGGAATCCGAGAACTCTGGGAGACGCACCTAAATTGATACCACTTGTGCATTCGCGACAACACCTCCTGTTCACGGTCGCGCATCGACCTGTAGCTGAGTGATTCTACGGTCGTTTGATTCTTCAGAATAAGATGAAGCTGCGTTCCCAGTATAAGGCTACAAAATAACCCAAAGAAACCGGCGCTGACGGGTGTCTCGTCAGTCACAGGAGCAACGTTTTTTTGGGATAGCGACAACGAACAGGGCTGTCACGACTATTTGCTGAGGGTCAAGCACGGCAGCCGGGGAGCTGCGTGGTTTAACGTTGAGGCCCAAAAGTGTCGCAAACGTCCAAAAACAGAACAACGTCGCCCATTGCAGGAAATTGACGAAAAACTTGAGGAAATGATTAGAATGAGACAACACGCAGGAGACAGACATACCTTTTGGTTAAATGCACCGACACATTGCCCGATCCCTAAAAAGGAGGATAAATATATATGAGTGTGCAAGAAAGATGGACCCACAGGGGCAGTGGTGATCATACTTTAAGACGCACTTGACGCCAGCTCAGAGAAACAAGCATGCGGACGAAGAAATAGGCGACCTACTGTACCACATGATCTGCAATGATGGGTCCGGGAGGGCTTGACAATTTGACATCTATTGCAATACCGGTATTCTGGGAGAAGCACGGGAGTTGTCGTTGGACGTCGCGTGAACACCGGCGGAGGTACTGGAGGGCCCGATGACTGCGAATTCGCGTGGGTGGGGAGCGTCGTACGATGTGGGATTTGCGTGGACTCAGGCCCAAACCCGTCAGTAGCCCGTGCCTCTTCGGGGCTGCGGGACGATGCTTGTGAGTGACAACTTTGCTCCAGCTTAGCAACAGAGGAAGTAGTGGCAGAAGACTGAGATGCGACTGTCTTGCTCTTGCCGGAGCCAAGTGACGGTTGTGGATGATGCTTCTTGGCAGGTTCATGCGTGGGAGGATGAAATGCGTTGGGGGTGGGAGACATGAGTTCATAAGAGGTTCCGCGGACGTCAGAGGAATTGAGGGTCGATGATCTGTCAATATGGTCATAGCCTGGTCTGGTGGTCTTCTGGGTATACTGGGGCCGAAAAGGGTACGGGAATGAGAGCGAGTGTGAGGAATAGGTAAGAGCAACCCATATCGGAAGAGCCTACCTGGCATGCGTGACCCGGAGATGTGACGACCACCTGAAGACTATTAGGATGTATAGATGCCGGAGCGAAAGAAACGTACCACGATATAACTCCACGACATCAGAAATAACAAGAGGGCGAATACGACCAAGAACGCAACTGGGCATGGCAGGGGAGTCTCATCATGTCAAGGTAACTCGGAAGAGCGACACACCTACCTCCGGTCGCCTGGTTGCCTAGGGCGGTGTTGCTCTTTATAATCATGTCCTTGCAGAACCTTGCAGCGTACACGTATGTCGAATAGCCGATGATGAGGACGGTGAGGCCGACGGCGACCTTGCGGACTATCCATGGCTGGGGCTTATTGGTCTGGGCACGACGAGCACGAACCTCGTTGACGACGCCGCAGCAAGTGTGGCCTGCCTGAGACATATCCCGATGGGCAGGACTGGGTCAGGGCCCTGGTCAGCGTTTGAGTGGATGTCGTGCGGCATCCGAGCCTGCTAGAGGTGTGGGATTACATAATGTCTCTAACAAGGCAGAGCCCTGCTGAGCGGAACGAGACAAGGCAGGATCTGTCAAGAGACCAATCCCCAGTGAGAGCACGGACCGAACGGGTCAGTGAGCTTGACGAGCCCGGCCATGACATTAAGCCATCTGCGACCCACGCATCATTACATACGCCTCAGCATGCAGCCTCGTTGCGTCGACGTCCTCCTCTTACGAAAATCCATCCAAGATGCACTCGCGGACATGTTTGGACTCACCTTTGCGAGCACCTACATCGACGTTTTGTTCGTGAACGACCTTGGCTCCGAGTCGGTCGTTCGCGTCAACCCAGAGTATGTTCAGGTCTCTCTTTGAGTGTTTATGGGCTCAATGTGACCAAGAGACGCGTCGAGAATTTTGGCCGCAATCGTTGGAGCATCCCGTGCTTCGATCAGGTGTTCCGCCGTGAAAGAATCTTCATTTCTCCCCTCGCTCGTGCATGACGATCTCGGGGCACTGTGATAAGCGGTGCTCCTTCGACGGTCAGTGGCGAATCAACCTCGCAAGTCGCTCGTGCAATCTCTAGTTATTTTCTTGCCTACAAGTACTGGAAGAGGTGGACGAGGTATAGGTTTGCACGTGGCTCCGGGTACGTACGCGGCTACGTAGCTCATGTAGCAGAAATCCTTTTTTTCGCCCATTCAACAAACTGATCTATGATGGTGGGCCAAGCGGCTGTCATGACGTAGCGTCGTCAACTGCATGTCGCCAATGGAAGATGGCATGGCATGTGTAATTACCTTGGTCGTCATGCTTATCAAAGTCCCCGTCAAATGAACGGATAAAGTCTGGGAGCTGCACGCATCTCGTCAGCAAGGCAATGCAAAGGGGGCCGTCGTGCACACCATCTGCCAGGTATCCTTGCTCACAGCAACATCATCTCTCGCTTTCATGTACTCCAACCACATCTCCGTGTGTGCCCTCGTCCATCCCTGGCCACGGTCCATATCAACGTCTTCCTCGTCATCGGCCGGTGTATATCTCAATGCTTCCTTGCCCACACCAAAGTGCAGGAGCGATTTCCAGTACTCGAGTGCAGTGTCCTTGGCTGCAGATGCACGAGGTCAGGGCCGGTACCCGGACCAGAAAATGGACTTACCGAGACTGCGCTGACCCTCTGACCGAGAGAAATTAAAAGTGTAGTTGTATACCGTACGGAAGTACGACGGATCGGAACCAAGCTTGACTTCCAAACGTGCAAGTGCGGTCTTCATTCCGTCTATGGTGTCACACCTGTGCACCATTCGCGTCAATAGCCCCGAAAACACCGGGAAGGACGGAAGCTGACCCGATGCTCCTCCAGCCGTCTATCCAGCCCTTCCTGGACCACTCGCCTAACCGAGGAGATTGCAGCTCATATGCGAGCGATAAGAGTTTTGGTGTGTCGTCTTCTCTTTCCATCTCCTCCTCGACCTGTTTGAAACCCAGCTCGGTGAAGAACTGGACTGTACCCTCGGTGGAAATGATATTTCCATCCAGATCTATACAGCACGGTTCATTCAGGTGCACAGGATCAGACCACTGCTACCTTTGTATCTCTCGAAAAGGAGGATCAACTTGCTCGTTGACGCTCCCGAGTCTGTGCGGCGACTTCCACTGTCCTGGAAGTAGGCATCGATGGCGGCGTCGAGTCGCTTGTGTTTGTCGAGGTAGCGCTTGGCTTCCTTTTGCCTATCGGGACACGATCGTGGACAATCCGAGGGGGATATGGTACGGTACTCACGAAGTGCCAGTTATGCTGCAAAACTCAGCATAGGCATCCTTTGTCGACCTTGACTAGATGGCGTCAATGCGAGAACACCAGGACATGGCGGTGACTGACCATCTGTGTGTGTCCTGGTCCAAAGTCGCAGGATGGGGGGGGGGGGGGGGGTACGATAAGCGGATGGGTCCGAGCCGCGGGGTTTGAAACCCCAGGTCACGTGGTGTATCACGGGGACTCTGTTTCATTATTCGAAAGGGGCTTCCACTTCAAGTTCCGTTCTCGCAAGGGTCGCCCGCTCGTGGAATCATCCAGCGCGGCCTTCCATTTTCATTTCCCAGCGCACGGCTGCGTCAGAGATGGGCTCTCTTCGCAGCCGATACCTAATTTCAACTGCTTTATTCATTGGTTACCGGTCATGAGGTCTCCCGATCAGGTATAACTGAACCCGCTGTCTTCGCTCAACTACTGCGTTGGTGTCGCATCACCGAATGACCCGAGTCATTCTTCCGGAAGTTCGCCCTGCATGTCCCGGCTTCATGATTCGACCCTTGGTCAGGTTCACATTACATTGACTGTGAGTTCCCCGTCGTTGCTTTTACCATTTGGGGATGGTAGCTTCGCCCTATCTGTGGACATGTGCCGAAACACATGTCGTGCTCTCAACGACTGAAATGAAAAAATGCTTTGTACTGATCGCCTAGTCATTCTACCGACACTCGTTCAGGCGTGGCTTCCATTCCCTCGCAACCCCTTTCGGACTCATATAATGATGGTGTGATCGAACGACATGCGCAGGCGGGTGCAACCAGATGTCTATTCGTGAACGGGTTCTTGCGCCATGAGCTATGAATTCATTTGCGCGCTTCCGGTTTGGGCCTCGGCGAGATAAGCTGATCACCGGGTGTCAAATAGTTATGTCAGCTCATTCCGCCATAGGGCTCTGTCATTTACTGAAGCGGTCCCACTGACGGGGTTCCTGCTCGCTCTACCCCAAGTCGTTGACAGTTGCACGTCATTTCCCCTCAACAGCGCCTTCTTATCGTGCGTACTTGGTGCGATCGCCAGTCAGATCTGGTTGATATGGATGTAGCGGAAGCAGTCTCTTCCTCCGCGAGTCCAGACCTGGGATCATTTCAACATGACCTCATTCGGATCCGTCCTATGTGGGACAGTTTTTTCGTTATATTTAATACTATGAAAGCTCGCTCAGGTAAACCGCATCCGTGTCGAACGGGCAGAACCGACTTGTGAGAACCATCCGACAGTGCGCGGCGCTCCTCCTTTGGAGGTCCATTGTCCCCCAACGCCCATTGTAGACGTGTGCCCTCGCTCGAGAGCGGCGACAGGCAGGCGATGGGTGAGAAACGTGCTACCGAGTGCTACCGAGTGCACCATTTTAGCACTCTTCGGAGTGATCCACTTTAGGAAAGGGGGGGGGAAGCCGGTCCGAATTGCATACGAACGTCCTTGGTAGACGTCTCCTCCCCCGACGTATGTACGTCTCCAAAGCACCTTCGTTCATCGCATTCCGTCATATCTGGCTATTCAAATGGGGAAAACGGTAGCATCTACGATCTGTTACCTTTACTTAAGGGCACCTCTCTATCCTTTTTCTTCTTCTTCTCCCCCAAACCCCCCCCTTTTTTTTTTTTTTTTTTTTTTTTTTTTCGGGGGAACGCCTCCTGGAACCGCACGCACGGGTCGGGTCGTCATTTGGGAGGTGGACACCAACGTGAGCGGCATCCGAGGGTCCCAGTTGCTGGGTTCGGACATGACACGCTCTGATATAATACCTGAAACCTTGATAACACAAATATGTAGGTGCTGCCGCCGCTCTTTGGCCCCTCGCCATGCCTCCGGCCGTGATAGAGATACCTACATAGGTGGACGTGCAGAATCAGAATGGGGTGGCGAGCGCACATGTGTGTGTGGCGCGCGTCCTCTGAGCACGTCCTCTTTCTTTCTTTCTTTCTTTCTTTTTTTTTTTTCGATCTACCCGAGTTGGTGTGTGAAACCCAGCCAGCCACCCGGTGGGCGTGTAAGTATTGCAAGGCACCGACGGAGAAGTCGCGGTACTTGCCGGACCTAGATCGCGATCACACCTACTCAAGGACAAATGTGATTTTTCTTTTTCTCTAGGGAATACTTTATTTTATTTTATTTTATTTTATTCAGTGTATGGAGGGGGCACACCAGGTGCCTGGCTTTTCCGCGATACCGGACGGAGTAACATGTGGAAGGCTGCTCGCGAAGACGAACGTGTTCTCCTCGCTTCAAGTTGTGAAGAAATAAACTACACGTGGTCAGTGCCAAATGGGTGTTGGGGTGGGGTTTAAGTTATGGCAGAATACTTCAAGACACAGAATACAAGGTATGGTTCGGATAGCACAGATATAATGACGCGAGATCGGACTTGGTATATAACAGGTATCAATGCGACGATAGCGAGGTGAGTCGTAACGAACGCTGTAAACATGAATCAACATCCGGCATGGCGGTCGCCTTCCAAGAGGGCTCACAGATCAACGGACAATGACGCGTCGAGTGTGCTTGCCAGCGCGTCGGCGGTCTGCGTATGGCGTAGGTCGGCGCCAGGCTTCGTCCGTGTCATCTCGGTAATCTTCCGGAGCCTGAAACTCCCCTTTTGTCCCGGGATGTGGATCGTGAGGTGGAGTACGTAAAGTCATACCGCCCTGATGTGATGCTGGCGTATGGAGATTGAGGGGGAGCTGAGGTGGCTGTCCATGGGGAGAACCAGGGAAGGCCGCAGGTGATTGCGTGGGTGCCGGTATTGGGCGAGATTGGCGGGGTGGCTTGGGATGAGGATAAGGCGTCTCGGGAGATGCTGTGGGGTGGACGGGGGACTGCTGTGTTGGATGGGGATGGAGCTGTGGCCAGGTCCGGGGCGGGCCCCCGTGTGCAGAGGCGTCTCTGCTTTTTGCAAGGTGTGGATGAGGGTCGTCGGCCGATGAGGGTGGCACGTCTATTTCTACGCGCACACGGACGATTTCCTTGCCGGCTTGGGCGAAAAAGGCACGCTCCTGCCGCTGGAAAAAGCCACTTGTTGGGCCGGGTCTCATTTCGGGGAAGCTGGCAGGGGGTGCGGGGGGGAAGAGGGCCATGAGCTCATGGCCTGTGGGGGGTGCAGGGTACTTTCGCTGTGCAGGGTTGGTATCCTGGGTGAGGTTGACGTCTGGGAGACGTGAGTTGTGGGATGGAAAAAGAAGATGGGGGAGTCACCTCGCAGGGAGCTCGGGGAGAGGGGCCGCCTGGAGGGGATGTGCGTGGTGGGATGTGATTTTGGAGGGGGGCTGCGGTCTGGGGCTGTTGTGGAAGTGGAGGATGAGGAGGGGGAGGGGGAGTTGTTAGAGACGGGACGGAGATGGAAGGAGGACATTTTTGGTGGGGAGGAGGGGCTGGGAAGGGATGAGGATTATATATGAGCCGAAGACGTATGACGGAGACGGATCGACGATGGGCCAGGGCGGCGGAGAGCTGAATTAGGTCCTTGGTAAGGAGGACGGAGAGAGAGATGGACAAGGACAAGGACAAGGACAAGTCTCCGGTCCGCTTGGGACAGAGCAGCGCTGCCACGAGGTCGCAGAACAAGCGAGCGGGTCACACTGCCCTTGCCAGCTCTCCCATTGACTCATCGAAACGCAGCAGATCAGACCAGAGATCTCGCTCTCATTTCCATCTTGATTTACCGATAGCTCTCTGTAATGGAATACCTACACACTCACACACACACATGTACACCCCCCCCCCCCCCCCCCCCCCCCCCCCCCCCCCCCCCCCCCCCCCCCCCCCCCCCCCCCCTCCCCCCCCCCCCCCCCCTCCTCCCCCCCCCCCCCCCCCCCCCCCCCCCACACCCCCCCCCACCATCAACCCCCCCCCCCCCCCCCCCTCTGATGCCGGTCATCGCCCGCCATCAGCTTCGCAAGGTTCCTTTCGCTCTCGCCGGTAACTTTATGCCTCAATCGGCCCTCGCCGTCTCAGAACTGCTCGTGATCACTCCAGGACTTTTTATGGCTATGACAACCTCTCACATTCATCGGACTTTATTCTCCTGCGCAGCCAAGTCGGCCTCTTGTATCGACGTGTCAGTGAGAGATCTCCCAGAAACCGTCATGTGGAGTCCGACAGTCTCTCCTTCTGTACTGCCAATCTCTGTACGAATCTCGTCTCCCTGGGACAGCTCCTGTCATCATGACTAGTCGACGCCATCCACCCTATGGCGTATCATTCATTTTATCACCACGCTTTTCATGTCATCGACACATCCTTGTACGACACCTCTCCCTAGTCTCGTGTGAACCGGCGTGGCTGAGAACACTTCCATTCGGCCGCTCTGATGGCTTCTCCGCCTTTCGGATGGGCCTCTCCTTCAAAAAGGGCAACCATGGTCAGTTTGTCGGAAACGACAACGCTTCGCGATTATCATGCATCTGAACCCGTTCTCAAGCCCGTGCCGTAGATCTAGCGTCATCGCGAAATGAACCTCCAACACGCTCATCAGGTCCTGGGTGCATTTCCATCATATGGGTGCCTGCGTCTCGTCGGCCATCGGTATCTCAATCCGTCCACCGCGTCCGACACCGATAGGCTGTCTAAAACCGACACACCCACTCGCAGACGAGCCTGAGCCTTTTAACTGGTACACCGACTTGCATGACAGCCCGCGGAGAGAACAACTGGATCAAGTCCACAAAGCGCCATGGGAATCGATGACATAATCCGCTCTACCACTCCTTCCTATCGACCACCAACTCGACCGGACCAAAACCTTCGTTCAGACACCTCCAAGCACCGATTTCACGATACCCACACCCCATTATGGTCGAGAAGACCCTGAGCTCCGGAACGCTCAATTTGCGTTTCATGCAGAACGCCCGCCGAGCACAACAGCCTCCGCAGGTCGCACCAGAACAAGCACATGTAAAGGATGACGCCGAGTGGGAGGTATCGCCAGAAGTCAGGGAGGCATGGGGACCCAGTGCTTATCGCGGCGAGAAGGCGTGAGTTTCTATCTGCTATTTGTGGGCTCTCACAATGTACATTTACGACCCCGTGTTTTGGACTTTGGCACTAGCGTTACTTACGAAACGTCTTACCTTCCATTTCTCTTCCCTTCCCTTCATGATACGCCTGCTGCGGATGGTCCCTCATCTTTATCTCCTCCAAACACATTGCGTCCACGAGGTCGGCGTGTCTTCAACAAACGCGGCGAAGAAATTACCCAGGAGGTCCGCGGTTCGTCCTTACATCATAGGATCACCAAACTAACCACCGTGGCCTCGCCTCGTTGTCAGGCCTCGAGTCCAACAACAGACTCCGCTCCCCCGAAGAACATAGATCAAGAGGCAACCGAGCGGTCTAAACAGAGTCATCCACATTCGATATCGTCCACGGGAAACGCTTCTCTCACAGCGAGGCAGTCCAAAAAGTCCAACAAGGATCCTTCCAAGGATGCAAGAAATCTCATCTTTAACACGACTGGTGTCGGGACTGACTTGAGACAATCATTTTCGATGCAAGGAACCGCATTCCTCCGACCGTCTGGCGTCGACGGGCCGGCACACCCGGCCACGACTACCAAGATGGCACCCCAGCCGTCAACCGGGGCTACGAATTCTCCCAAACAAAAGGTAAAAAGGTCACGCACGGAAGGAGAAGCAGATAAACCAAAGAAGAAGACGAAACTGACGCTAATTGAGTAATCAGACGAACCCCCCGGACCGCGTAAGTACGTTCTTCGGTTGCCGAGGCGTAGTTGGATATTTATCACTCCGATGTGCGAAGATACGAACGGGTCGCATCTTGCGTCGAGGATCGACCGTTGCCCCCCACTCCTACGTGTTTTTTTTTTTTTTTTTTTTTTTTTTTTTTTTTTTTTTTTTTTTTGGTTCCCTCGGGGGTTCCATTACAACATGCTTTTGACTCGAATCGGATCCCCTTGCGCACTTGCGGCAGTTCACCATGTTATTAGATGATACGCTTATGAAACCTTGTTGCGCGCGTCCTTGATAGCATTGATCCCCCGGCGTGCCGCACTTGTCAAATGTGAAAAAGAAGACCCGTGCCTTTTGATAGCCGCGCGCACACTTTTTCTCAATAGAAGGTTCCCCATGTCGTGGAACGCGAGCCACGTCATACGTTTCCCGTGCATGAACTAGGCGGCAGTAGTGCGGGCATGCACCATGCTTCTCTCACGAGTTTCGTGCACCTTTTCCGTCCCACCCGGTGGTCTAGTCCTCCGCTCGTCCCACCGCTTGCACGGACCATCCGGTGAGTATGCACTATGCATAATAACATGTACCTGGCGCACGTCATGTTTTCGGTGGCCGCCCTTGTGGCCCCGATGCGTCTATTCCCTCCGATAGATATATTTATTTTCGGTGACCTTTGCTAGACCGAGTGCTGAATGAAATGAAAATGACCCAAGGAACGTATTGCATCATAATCATATATATAATTTATGCCCAGTCCGTCGATATGACTTCGGGTCTAATGGCCACTGATTGGGAGGGGGGGGGCGTTACGGCGTACCTACCGAATGGGTGTGTGTAGCGATGCCGCGTGTGCATGCTACGTAGTGCTTCCAGTATGGGATGTTCCATCCTTCGGGTCAACGGACGAACGTACTTGTAACGCAATCGGTCAATGATATCATCCTACTAGGTCAGGCCGGTCGGTGTGTGACCCCCGCTCATGCAATTGCCATACGTTTTATGCGTATGTACTTACATCTCGTCCGACTCGGAGACAAGTCGCGCGCGTTGCCCTGGCGCCACCAAACGGTTGACGCAGACGCCGTCTCTGACTCAACGACGATAACCAGCTACTCCCATATTCAGATCCAGAAGCGAGCGGCGTCCCACAACCCCCGCCTGCGACCGTCGCGCTCTCTCCTTCAACAACCGCTGCACACGGGCCGACGTCCAGCCTATCCTCGCCATTACATGCCTGTCAGACAGGTCTGTCTG